>JAOBYF010064230.1:0-12272 GCA_025403605.1 Parazoanthus darwini
TACTACTACTACTATTACTACTACTACTACTACTACTACTACTTCTACTACTACTACTACTACTATTACTACTACTACTACTTCTACTACTACTACTACTACTACTATTACTACTACTACTACTACTATTACTACTACTGTTACTACTGCTAATGCTAATGCTAATGCTTATACTAATACTAACAAAAATGAAATAATGATAAAACACTAGAAATTTCTTTAAAAAGGAGAAATAGGTTACACAGAACAAACGCCTAGGTCCAAACATAGACCTATAACATTTAACTAAAATAGTGGCTTCTTACGCTTTGAAGGTTCTACGTTACAAATATCTGGTTACAAAAAAATCTTAAATCCCGATTTTTTTATATCATTGTAGGTTTCCAGGCAACTACCCACCCCTCCCTAAGGTAGAGTTAGAGTCAAGGTTGAGGTTATGTTAAGGTTTAGGTTTAGGAGAGGGGTTGAAGGGTCGTTGCCCGGAAACCTACATTGAGGCGATGTTTTCCATGCGTATAACTAGGTGAATTGTTAATTCATTTCAAAACCTCTTTTTTATTTTTCATTTTACCCAAACAGGATTGTGTAGCACTTTGCGAAGACTCCTTTTTAATTGGGTAAAATACAATAGCCAGCGCAATAAAAGCCAAAAACAAAAGAGACGTTTTGGGTGTCAACACAAGCTGCTTCACATTGCCCTCCAAAACCTCTTACGAACATAAAGAAGTCTGGAAGGATCTTACGATAATGTGTAATACAAGGTTTGTAACTTACACTGACTCTCTTAGACCGAGTGATCAGTTTTTGCAATTTTTGTTAAAGGAAGAGAAAAAGTAGGCAAGCTGAGAAAAAGTGGGAAAGTTTAAGTTTGTTGGTGCAAAGCGGGTCATTATTCATAAGTGTGGTAGGTTTGCCGAATCACTGATGTGCCGGGTATGACTGAAATGATTTTGCGAGACAATCCGGAAAAAAACAAAATTTATTCACTTAGCTTTACACGGGAATATGTAGATGAACGATCGCGTTTTTTTGCGTTAAAATGTTCTAAGAAAATTAGCAAGTCTTCGTATTTTGAGAGCATGTGGCATTTAGCTATTACTCACAGGATAGTACGACATATCGCTTACAGCGTTTGTTGTGCGTTTGAGAGCATTCACGCTTGTACGCACCGAATTCCCGCCATGGGAAAAAAGGCAACAAGCCTTGTGTTTGGAAAATTTCAGTCTTTGAAATAAATTGATACTTTTTCTTCAGAACAGACACAGCATTTTGTTGCGCAAAAAGATAATTTCTCTGTACAACTTGACTTTTAAGACACTCGAAGTGAAGTTGCGAGGGAAATTAACAATGCTATACGCTATGGGGAATTAACGAATTTGAGCTATAAAAACGTACAAATTGACTACCGGCCTGTATTTCCATATCGTATGCGCAATTTAACGTAAGCCGGTTTCGACCAATTTCCAACTCAAATGCTGTGTAACTGATAACTGACTCATCAATATTCCTTTCATAAGAAACAGAAGAAGTCACCAGATTTTGTTAATACACACACAACTCTCTCCATCTTTGTAATCTTGCCCTATTCCTTTTAGCGTTTGTTAAGAGAAATTTTGAAAGTTTGAAATTCACAAACGTATAGAAATTAATCTCATCGAAAAGCACACATGTCTCTTTCCTCGTAGAGTGAACTTTTGGGTAATTTCGATATTTTATTAGTCTCTTTGAATTTGTCGTAGAAATGTGTCGCTGTACACATGTTTGTATGTTGGTATTATATCCGATGTTTGCGTACTTGCTTTGCAAAGTGTAAAAATGTAATTTTGCAACCCACAGTTTGAGTGAAAAAGTTTTCTTTTAATTAATTTGGTTTGGAAGCGGCACGGAGGCGTGTTTTCTATTGTACTGCAAAATCAAAGTTCGTGTCTAGTAATCTAGTTATTATAGTGCTCTAACTCAGTATAATAAAACAATTCACTAAATTAATAAAAGTGTTGTGGCTTAGCCGCCTCAAATATTTGATTATCTAAATTACATTAATTTCATAATAGAAGACAACTTTATTGACTTGTTTGTAGATAAATCGTTTCGCCAAATTACAGCTTCTGCATATTTTTATGAATACACTCATGCAGTATCAGTCTTCTAAGTTCTTTGTCTTAGAGTGCTGGAATTAACCATCGCAATAACAGGTATTCCCTCTTGACTTCTGATTGCGCGGGCAATGCCAAAACCGAGCAAGCTTGACAGGCATTTCACAATATCGGTTCTGTTATACTAATCAGTTTCTTTAGAATATCACGAATGTACATGTAATCTATGTTATTTCAACATACACGTGATCAGATATCAAAACTTTTGATAATTGTTACTTGATTGTATAACGCGAATATTTCTTCTCGGAAGAGGAAGCCGAATTATGAATCAAAACGAAAAATCAGTATAGGAATCATGAGTTTTTGCCTTTAAACGTAAGGAAACATAAACAGAAGGAACGGCCAATGAATCATGAATAGGTTGATTTACTATAGAATGAATCATGGAGAACATTTGTAAATGAATCATGAATATTTAAAGTGAAACGGTTTCTCTTCCCCCGACTCTATCGTGTCATATCATGCCATATCGTAACAAAGATCAGAAGATCGATATATTGCACTATTGGCTGCCAATCATGTTTGTTCACATAACCGACACAACCTAGAAGAAAAATACGATGGATGAAGTACACTCCTTTAAAAAGTCTAACAAAAATATATAGTGCTCACTATACTTGCACCTATAGCAGAAAATTATTCGTCTGAAAAATATAAATAATTTTATAACTCAGTAAATAAAGAACGGGAAACTGTTGGATGATATTTTGCATACCAAGAACTGATCTGGTTCAGTTAATGGCCATTTTATTATTTTTTGTCCCAAGTTTTAACTTTATATTCCGATATCGACAGTATGCGAAACACTTGTCATCTTATTTTTCATTAATTGAAAGACCTTGGCTTCCTTTGAGTCAGTTCGCCATTCGATAGGAACTGGAATAGAGAAAACAATCTGCTTTTCAGCTTAGTTCCAAGTTAGTAAACGGGTTTATTTTTCAATGGTCTTTCAAAAAAATACATTTATGAAAGAACTAATAGTTCGGAGATTTAAGGCCTTGTCATTTCGATCAGTTAATTGTTGGTGAAACCGCTGTGTATAATTCAGTTTCACCGGAGCCGTACTTTACAAAATTTCTGCAAGCACAATCTAGAGAAGTATCCGAGAAATTTTATCGATTGCCTAAGCGTCAATTTTGAAACATCATAAATTCCAGTACCTCGCAAGATACGTGTTTGCAAATGCTTAACTTTCGCCTCATTAGTTTGTTTTTCAACAGCAATTTATGTTCGAATATATTTTAGTGATGCAATTTAGTTGCACTTCCACAACCCATCATGCACTATCACCACGCAAAGCTCAAGCAATCAAGCAAGCTTTTTTGTCAAATTTTGTCAGAAAACTAAAAGATAGTATATGATGTTTTGACGCTTGACAAATTGGGCGCTGGTTGGTCATTAATCCCTGACTCAAACACAGTTTGGAAAACCATTACTTTCAATACTTGTGAGCGTCATTTTCTACGTAAGCCTTTCAGCTGTAAAGGAATAGATGAACGAAAACAGTTGCTTCATGGTGTAAGCTACGATTGTACATGATTAAATATGCTTTAAGAAAGCGTTTATACGTGAACAATGGCCACCTCTAATGCTCTTATGAGCCTTCTTCACCTTCTTTCATACGATATCTTGACCAAAAGTTAGTGGGATGCATTTTCTAGATCGAGATAACGCTGTTGTGGCAAAACTGAATTAACTTTTCTAAAAACAAAAGTTTGAATAACTTAAACTTTTGCTTACTGGCCACTATATGCATGGGTTTTTGTAAAAACTATTCTGGTTTAATAACGGCTGTTTTTGTTAAATAAGTTGCTGTGGAAATTTGTCAAAATGATGCTTTTATTAGAAATAAAAAATGACATTTCAGTTTAGTAGTTACTAGTGTGTTCAATTTCTCTTTTAAATAAACAGCTAATGCAAATTGTTGTGTTGCATGGTAGAATTTATCACTGGTAAGCCAATTTTTAAGCCGGTCACAAGATTGAGTTATTTCTTTACAGTCTTTTTCGTAAAATCTGCACAAGATTTGCCTAACATTGGTTTGATGAACTTAATATAGTTTTGATAAACTGGAAGCAGTTTTCCATCCCGAAGAAACAAAAGTTCCTTGTTATCTTTTCGTTATTACAAGTCTTGGAACAATGGCTATTGTTTTGTGAAATTAGGTTGAGAAAGGCGAACGTTTAAGCACTTAAGGTCGAAGAGCGTTTTGCGGTTATCGGTTCTTTTGCATTTAGGATGCAATATCAGTGCAGTGCAAATTACTGAGCCCAATAAACTTAACACTTGTAAATCTGGTTTAATTTTATCTCTTTAACACCATCATTCTCTCAATTACTTCAAAACAGAACTTGAATCAAGCTCATTTGGCTTTTGTATATTGTTTACTGGCGTATAACTACACACTGATTTGTGTAATGAAAAACAGAGAATGGCAACGAAACACGCGCAAAGCCGGGTTCCATGTCCAAAGAGCACACTTTTGATTCTATTCTATTCTGTATTGTTGTTTTTGTTAAAATAGCACTTTACAAAGGGTTTGGCATCTTGATGAGATGCAGTGAAATGAGAACTTACACATAAAAACTTTTACGGCACGGAAGGACATTCTTTGCCTATCAATACAATATTTGTTTCTAAACACTTTGCTTTTTATAAACTTATGGTTGTTACCAGCAGTGCAGAGCACGATGCGTATAAAAAACACCGTGATGTGAATTTTATTTTCAAATAAATTTTCAGTCCTAGTACATAAATCTGTTAAATTTGGAGGAAATCTTCAAATTTTTTCTTGAACTAGGCAATACTCTAGCTACTAAGTAAGTACAGCAAAAAGTTCTGATAAGAAAAAAACTTTCATTTATTTACTTCGTATCTAACAGGAAAACACCCTACAAGTTCAGCCAAATTTGCTGCAGTTTCTGAACAGTATAGAATCTAAGGAAAGAGCCAAGTCTACACAACACAAATACATGACAGTCCTGGCAAATTGAAGTAATTCGGTTCATAATAACTGTTCTAAGAACAGTCGTAAGTCATACTTTCGCTGGCTTAATGTCAGGACCTAGCCGGTTACAAGAAAAGAATCGTCGCAAAATAGTTACTATAGTTATGTAGCTTCGAAAAGTATTTGTGTACCGTAATCGGCTGGTTTCATTGTGAACCACGCTATGACAAACCAACAACTCTCCAATCTGTCCTTATGAAAAAGACATAAGAATTAAAAATGTACAATACTTCGGCAGAAACACTTACGAAAAGTGGCTTAGCTTTGCTCTTTAAAATATCGCCTAATCGATGTCAAACGAAGGGCCCTTTTGTCTCTTTGAATGAGAAATCAACACAGGACACGTGGTAAAGAGTTGCTTTTTGTTTTTTAAACATTCTCATGCTAATACTCACATTACCCTTGTTATAAAAGGTGGAGTGCTGCACTGTAAAGCTATGTTAAACAAATATTTTGCTGCACAAAGGTCAAATTATATCACCGCTAGTTAACGGTTTACCAGCACGTGTGTCAATTGAGGGTTTAATTTGAAATAGGACAAGTGGTCAATTAACCCAGAACACGGAACTGAACAGACTCCTAAACTAGTGCAAATTTATCTACATAACCTTATCGTGAAACATTATTCACTAATGAATTAATGTTTGAAAATCTGGTTCACTAACTTTAGTGCTTCATAATCAGTATCATCAATTGAATCACTTTAGTTCTATATGTGCTTTGTTCTGCAGAGAGCAAGTGTATTGTACACGTTATGGATTGGCTCAAATGAAGTGATCAAACAGAAAGAACTAAGTACTGAACTAAATTATGGCGCAAGATTAGCAAGATTCCAAAAGTTTAGGGAAAATCTACAAAGAATGTCTACGAAAATACGTCTCTCTTACCTCCAGGTTACAAAATTCGGTTCAGTTCTGGATCAAGTCAGAAAATGGTGCGTTTCTGCTTTTGAGTTGGTATATTATTTTGCTTCCATGGATTAACACGTCACGTTGAATTGTTTATCGCTATAAAAACCGTGTGATGCATTCGACGTTGAATGAGAGTGAAATTATTACCACAATCAGCTGCTACACAACCTTGCTGGGAAAGTTCCCATCGAAAGGCGAACTGATCATGGAAAACAAATATGTTTCATTCATTTACCTTCTTGATTAGCTGTAACTAAAGACCATTATCCCCTCTAATTTACAAAGGGAAACTATTATTTCAGACCAGAAGGAGATATTTGCTCGAATACAGCAACTGAAAGTAAATTGTTGTTTAAAGCTATTTCTTTGTTTCTTTCAGTTATTGAGATCAGAGCTGTATGATTAAGATGCTTTTGAGCTCAAGACAGTTTTCCTTTTCATCCACAGTGTATAGTAGTAGATTCTTCTACAATTACTGCATGAGTTAGTTCGCCTTGTTATTTATCAAAACTGGAAGTTGAGCTGAGTTATTGGATATCTTATTCTATCGACATGAACCCGTATATACAAAGTTTAATGTTATGGCATATTGTTTGGTTGTAGTGCAAATTTGTGTTTTGTTTCGATAAATGTGATACTGTTTAGGATACGATTTGAGATGTTTTGATATTTTGTATTGTATACGGTGTATTCTGGCGGTAATTTAGGGAGGTAGTGAAGTGAAGTGCTGTGCTGTGCTGTGCTGTGCTGTGTTGTCCTGTCTTGTGTTGTATCGTTTGTGTTGTGTTGTGTTGTGTTGTGTTGTGTTGTGTTGTGTTGTGGTGTGGTGTTGAGCTGAGCTGAGCTGAGCTGAACTGTGTTGTGCCATGCTATGCATGCTGTTCTATGCTATGCTGTACCGTGTCGTCACGTCCTGTGTTGTGTCGGTTGTGTTATGTTGTGCCGGTTGTTTTGTGTTGTGTTGTGTTGTGTTGTGTTGTGTTGTGTTGTGTTGTGTTGTGTTGTGTTGTGTTGTGTTGTACTGTGCTAAGCCACGCCATGTTTTTAAATAAAGTTGAGTGGTTCGGTGTAGTGAGGTATGGTATGATGTAGTGTGCTGTGGCTAGCAAGGTGAGGTTGTGGTTTACACTACAAGCACCAGAGTCTATCAATGTTGATGGGAATCCAAACTCTTACTCTCGTTTGACTGCCAGCTTTCATGTACTCTCATCGACTCTCACTTTTCAACATTAAGCTACTGCCACTGCGTCTCTCTAAACGTCAAATCGGCTTAAGACAACTAGTTGGGCCGTTTGGCAGGAGATAAGGAAAACTTATTGAAAAAAGACGTAAAGAATTATTTAGAATAAGTTTTTATCATTATAATACTGAAGAAGATTCTTACAAACGTTTTAGTTCTTCTACAAAAGAAAGTGTCGTTTAAAATAACGGACTTATAAAATTTTTAAAGGTGCTTTTGCTATTCGATAACAATTTTCGAGTTTTAAGTTTTACTTTATGGACACATTTTTCTTCTGTTTAACTGTTTAGTGGCCAGTTTAAAGCATTTTATAGGGCTCCACTATACCCACAAATACGTCTTTGAACATCGTTTCTAAACCTGAAAAGCTGTTGTCTTCGGATATAACTTCACGGTTAACCAAAATTGTACGCTCGGTACCTTCGATTTAAATCCAAGCCAGACCGCGAGGGAAATAATTAATTTTCTCTTTAACCTTAATAAGATGTATTTCTGCAAGGATTTACGTGCTGTTGGCACTGAAAAAAAATTTTTCCAAACTTCTTGCGAAGTATTAGTTAACTTCGGCATCGAAAGGACGTTACCTGTTAGCGTCTATATATTCATCGACGGATTTTATATACGAAACTAATGGCTATTGCTGTTGCTATTGTCTAAGTTTTATTTCCAATCGAACCGTATCAGTGGACGGCGTCAGTGATTCACTCACTTGAAAAAATTTTAAACAATTCAAACAGCGTTGTTTTGCAACTATAAAAAATCGATGCAAATGTTATCATAATAAATGTAAAGTATAAATTTTATACTTTTACGAGTAAGGGTTTTTTTGTCTTTCACTACAAACAAATACTAAGCATATCTTTTCACATTCGCCATTACTTACAATTCAGTGAACTGAAGCTATAAAATTGGTGTTTTTACTTTGTATCGAAATTCAGTGGTTTGAAGAGTTCAACATGAACTGTGATGAAGTGTAAATAGGAAAGAGCCAGAGAGCACGTTTTGTCATATAGTTATTTACGTACGATCAGTTTTCCGTTCACATAAAGCATGCTATATGCTAAAATGCAAAATAGTGCGCCTTTTAGTTCAACTACGATTTACTGATCTGCTGTATGTGGCGTTGTTGATGTGTTTTTACCAGCATTGCCATATTTTGTTCAAATTTTCTCCTGAGAAAGTCGCCAACAATTTGTTTTCAAGACTTTTCTTTCATGACTTGACAGATTTCTGATTGCTTGTATTTCCTCCAATAAAAGGATTACCTGTTACAGCGAGGTAGCGTTTTGTTAAATTTGTTTTGAGAATTGGCCTAGCTCGGCAAGGGGTGAACTATAAAAATCGCCCGGGGTATTATTCCCACGATAGATCACAATAAAATGGAATAGAGCGTTGTCGAAGTCTCTTTAGCTTCTCAATAATTCAAAGTATTTCTAGATTATTATCACTCAGTATTAACCACGTCAGGAAGTGAGACCGAAAGCAAACTTCGCTTGGAGTCCATTTCTTTTAGGTTTTTCAATATGGCTTACGGCTGCAAACTCCTTTTACTTAAACGAAAACAATTGCAATATTTAACACTGCATGAAGTCATTGGAATCCAAAATTCTACCTGCTCCCTTGGGAAGCCCTCCTGTCTCAACGAACGTTTCATTGTCTAGTACATAATTATATAGTGAAAGTCTCATCGCTTTCGTTCCCAGCCCCCAAGGGCTTCGCCATCCCCTCCAGAGCAATTAATGCCAAAGTATCGAATCTAGCAGGAACTTATACTCAGGCAAGTTTCGTAATCAAACTATTTATAGAATACCTTTTTTCCCTCGGGTACTTTTATTTGGTGTTTCTGCGTTCAAATCACTCTTAACTCGTTGCAGTTTTGCCAAGAGACCTAAAATTCCATAATCACGTACTTGAAAATTTTGCATGAATAGAACCGGGAAAACTTCCTTTAAACAACGAGTTCAAATTATCTTACACTGTCTACGTTCGGAGCGATCGTCGATTATGACAACTATTTCAGGTAAAAAATACTTATATCAAAATGCTTTGTTAATGTATTTGGCACTTTTGACTTAGGTGGCCTGTCTTGTCTTCAGGTCGTCTAGTTTCTAAATGATATATCTTCCTGTCAACAGTTAGAGCCATACCAGTGTATGATTTTCAGTATTTATTTAATTATTTATTACTGAAGTTATATCCCTATTGTTCTTTTTCTTTTGGGAAGCAATGACTTAAATCAATATATTTGTTATTCATAAGTTAAGCCTTTTATTAACATCGGTGTATCGTTTGAGTACCCGGCTTCATCGCACGTTCGGTTGTACGGCCTTTTGGTGTTACATAAATTCATCTAACCAGCAAACGAATCATTGGCCATTAAAATGTACCTTCTTGGCATCAACTGAAGAGATAATAACCGAAAAAAAGAAGAATACTTTAATTACTGAAAAAAGAAATCATTTAGAATTTATTAGAATGTATACCTAATGCCGCATAGAACATAATTGAAATTTCCTGTCTTTTCAAAAACATTAATGAAGTTTTGTGCACTCAACATCTGTCATTTTACTCGCAACCAATAAACTGCTACTCCAAACTATACATCGGAAATGAACACAATACTTTTGTTCGTCTATTTTAACGAAATAACTTGCCAGAATTTCAAAGTGTGTTTGTCTCTGCAAACAGTTCATATAAATATTTTGTTTAAATAAGACTCAAGTGCTAACTGATAACTTCTTTTGATAAGAAGGGATGGGAGCATCTTTGCTGTAGAGTATTTTAACTTGTTCGGCAATTGATTTTGATTGCAGCGAACTGCAACCTCGATTTAGAGGTGTGCAAACCAATTTTAAAAATTTTGCAACACTACCTAACAGCTTTTTGGGCGTTAGATTTCACATATCTGCAAACTGCTTGTCCTTGTGAAGAAGTTTTCCTTTATACCTGTTCATAGAAATTTAAATAATTCGTTTTTCTTCCTATTTTACATATTCGTCAGACACAAGATATTCAGAAAGTCGCTTGATTCCCGTTTACTCATCTGATATTGTATACTTCAATTCGTTTTAGAAAACTCAAAATGTATAAAATAGGTTGATTTTCATTATCAGTGTTAGCAGTCTTAAATCAGGAAACTGGCATCATCAATTTGCAGCTAATACATACAGGCTTTAATAACTCAAATATAATTGGGTGATAAATGAACTGAGGCCACAGTGTTGGGGCATACTTGATTGCATCCCCTCGCCACTATGTTTTGATGTTTCTTTTAAACCTATTACGCTCGTATAGTAAACGTCTATTTTCTTCAGATAACGGTCAATATTGATGTAATCGAGACATTTATGATACGTTTTCAGAACTATCAAATGTAGACTTTGGGGAAAATCTACAAAGCAATTGACAAGTTTGCTCGGCTACCAAAGTTTGTATTTTTCCCACCTCCATTTGGATAATTTGTAATTAAGTGTCGCTTTTTTCTTAATTTAAATGCATTTTAATATTGTTTAGCTCAGTTTAACAACTTAGTTTAGTTCAGTGACTGATGTATGCTGCAGTCAATAAAATTTTGAAATAAAATTGTCAAAAAGACGGTGTACTTTATTATGAAAAACATGAAGAAAAGCAGGATAATGGCATAATCAAAGTTATTTAAAGTCAGACGTTGTTGTCAATATTCAGTTCGCTGCGCTCAAGATTGCGCATACTTTCCACAGTTAGATTGTTGTTCAAGTCTAATAATTGTGACAACAATGAGCATAAATTTCGATCATTTTCTGCTCGCTGTACAAAAATGAAAAAGCTTAAGATACTTCTTAACCTCTTGTCTCTTTAGATTATTTTTACCTAACAGAATGATTGGTTCATCCATGCTCTTCCACAGTTCGCCTAGCTTTTGCACTAGTAATAACTAATGTATGTTGCAGTTATGCGTTTCTCTTGACAGCAGATTTATACTCGAACCATCTGTCACAGAAACTTTAACCGCCGGTGCTACTTGAATTGAATGGGCAGACGTCACATACCACAGACTTTCCACGGGTTTAGTTTTCATCATGGTAGGCAAAGTTAGTCTGCAATGGTAATCTCGATGAATTGCTTCTAATTTAATCTGTCAACTGTAGGCGCGAAAACTATCTTCGATGATTATATTTAAATAAACGCACAATCGCAGATTTAGTCAGGTAAACAGTGGACTCATTCACATCTGATCTTATAACATATTTCTTCTTGTTTTTGTTTCTAATTTAAAGAGGACAGCGCGGGGGTCCATCGACTTTCAATTCAGAATTGATTAAAATCAGTTTGATATAAATTGCACTTGAAAAGATAGTTTTAATTTAGTGAGCTCTTGTTCTGCGCCACTTGTTACTATATATCTGACAATGAACTAATCCTCGCCTATTTGCTATTCTTTGTATTTTGTTTACATTTTAAACGTTGGCCTTTTCTTCCTAGCGACTTCTTCAAGATAGCAGCGTTCATTTCCCCCGACATCTGTCCTTTGACCAGGGCTATTGGTATCACTTTCAAAACAGCCATATTAAACATCTTTCCTAAATGCAAGAAATATGTATCTGCAGGCAGTTTAGCAGATTACTTTTTCCTAACAACAAACGTATTACTAAATATAAAGAACTTTCTCTTCACACAAATCGTGTTTATAGCTGTAATAGTAACAAATTTTTCAACATTTGTGTTCTCTCGTGCTATCAGGCAATTTTTTGAAAGTCGGAAATTTACTTTTCCTAATGTTACCAAGCAAAACAATCAAAACAAAATCATTGTACAATGAAACAAATAACAAGAGCTTTCTTTGAGTTTCAAGTTTTAAATATAATCTCTATTTAGTCCCACGAGCTCCTAGGCAATTATTTTCTTCGAGCGAAGACAAGAACAGTTTCTCCGCTCTGACGGTTGCCTCCGAAATGAGTTGTATTTTGTTAATTGTTTCT
>JAOBYF010064341.1:0-12271 GCA_025403605.1 Parazoanthus darwini
GTTCTAGGGATAACTTTTTCCCTTAAACGCGTTGGCAAGGGATAACTCGCTTCCCCGGGACACTTCCGTACTGGTTTCTTCGATCAGAGCCTGTTGCTGTCGTTTTCTTATAAATAATTGATAAGTCAAAAGTATACTTTGTAACTTAAAAGCTTTCAGCACTGGAAACAACGCGACAAAGTTACAAATGCCGCCAAAACTAAGTTCTTGTCCGTCGCAATTTTCTTTGTTTTGAAACTTGGTAACCGCGTGATTTATTTAAAATGTCCAGGGCAGCAGGGCTATCATTGGCTTTGTAAACGCGAACTAATTTTTATCCCTAGCACCCGAATAACCCTAGCCCTAGGGAAACTCGGTCTCCTTGTAAACAAGGCCTTCGTTTGAGACGAAACCATTTGTAGAGCTACTATTTTTTAAGTTTACAACTGTTACCAAAACATTTAAAGAAGTTTAAAAGAAGTTGCTTGTGGATTTACTGAAACATGTTGTATTTTGACAGGGGAAATTTATTGAGATTCAGTTTAATGCTACAGGCCAACCGGATGGCGGCAAAATTTCTAATTTTCTTCTTGAAAAGGTAGGAACCAGATTCCTTAATTTGAAGAAGTAATTGTTATTTTATAAGAATCATACTTTTGGTTTGTTTACCTTGTCCCGTTCAACATTCCAGTCCCGTGTGGTGCAACAAAATATTCACGAAAGGAACTATCACATATTCTACCAAGTGCTCAGTGGCTGTGACCAGAATGAAAAAGGCGAGTATCCACCTTATTGACTCTAAATGATGTCTCATTCGAGTTCATACTCTTTATAACTTAATCATTTCTCATGTAGCATAGATTTGATATGTCACTAATATCGCATAAGATGATTAAAAGTTACCGAAGGTCAATTCTTTTTCAGATTTTAATGGCTAGAGTCAAGTCGTTTCCACACAGTATTCTATATAATTCGATGTGTTCAAAGGTCCATCATTTAAAAATATATCTCTTTATATATAAGGCTAAAATTAAATTCAAGTATTAAGTAAAAATAGATTCATATGACACATGAGCTTCCAAAGGCTGGAGCAGGTGGAGATTTGGCCGCCTACTTTAATTTTGTTAGCTTTTTCCTCACTGGACAAAGATGATGATACCGAACTTGCCGACTTTTTTCAAAGAAATTCACGTTTGCAAGCGATTATACATAATTTATGTTGTCTTAACTTGAAAACTCACGTTCTATTCTTGGCAGCTTACTCGATGCTGAAAAACACCACAAGACAAATTCAGTTTGAGGGGTCTTCCAGCATTTGATGGTCCGAAGGCCGTTTCATGTCAAATATTTTCGCAAAAATCAATATTGCCTTACCCAGTGAGTCTGAATGTGTTTATAAGTATGTTGATAAGTGTAAGTTTGTATGCACGTTCAGTTTTTCATATCGTCTTTCAATTAGCTCGTGTTGAACTTTACACTTATCGAAGCAATAAAGTAGATCAAACTCAGGAGTTCGTATCATATTGTAACTGGTTGAATTATTAGAATTGGAGACTTGCCTATGTACGATCCTACCTTAGCAACCCCTCTAGAGTTCTAAAGTTTACTTAGAACTCGACTTGGACAGTGTTAACGGAGAAATTATCTCACCTACAGCTGAGTTAGGATTAGATCTAGGCAATCCAGAAGACTACGACTGTTTGAAGAAAACTGGGGTGTTCACTGTAGAAGGGATAGACGATGTTGAAGAGTATGCAGCTACAAGGGTATTTGAACATTTTTTCTGTTTATAGAATAGTCATTTTTAAGAAGCGTTTTCCAAAGTTATTTCACTGCACGGAAAATCAGATTTGCTCAAATCTGTAAGGGTAGCCCATATGAAGCAAATGCGTGTTTGCATCTAGAGCAAACTTGGCTAATGCCATATTTGCTACATATCTGAGCAGATTTGGCATTTACCATCTTTGCCATAGGAGCAAACGCGTATTTGCACCATATTTGCCTCACTGGCAAACTTGAGCAAATCCAAAGTTTCATCCAGTGCTTAAAGCCAGCTGAAACAATGCTCGCACTTTAATGAGGATGCGTGTATTCACTTATCTTTTTTTATTAATTCTAGGTAATGAAATTAAATGAAAGTTTTGATGAGCTTTATTTAACCCTTTAAATGCTTAATTTTTTTGACAAACAAAGGGTGGGGTCTCACTGACCCCCTTTGTAAATTTTTGAGCAGTTGCGCAATGCAAGCAATTTGGCACGCAAAAAGTACACAGTTTGTTTGTTAAACTTTGCTATGGAAGCAGATAATCCGCCACGTTTTGCCGCTTTCCTTTATAACTTTTGTTGTTGCTTTTTATTTTTCTAAATTATTTCTGAAAGTTGCAAAAGAACATTATTTTGGACTATAAGGCTTGGAAATAACCAAAGTAGTTAAAAGTGTTAAAATTTTTTAGAATTTTGAAGGAAAAAACTAAGTTACATAGGTCATTACGATGGCAACTAAACCATTATCTGGCTTCAGTTGCTATAAATATTTCGACGATTGTTAGAGGTCCAAAAATGGTTGGGAAAGGAGGGTCCCCCCCTACCTGTGCATCCCCTCTCTCTGCATTGAAGGGTAAACTTTGCAGAAAAATAGAAAACAAATTTTACTACAAACAATGAGTCAGTAGCCATACATCACATTTTTAAACAATGTCACACAGTCGTACTGCAACCGTTAGTATCCTAACTTCAAGGCAGAATGTTTTAAAATGTCTAGTATCACAGTTTCAATCGTTTTTTTTTTCTTAAAAGACCTTTGAAAGTATTTTGCTCCAACCATGGTACTTTTGTGATTTATTCGATCATAGTGAGATAAAAACCGCTTGTTCGCTCTGCATTCTTGTTTTGTTTTGTTTTTTAGTCGGCTTTTTTGGAGAATCGTACAAAATGCAACAGGAATATGAAATATACAAAACTAAACAAACGTCCGAGAAGGACAGAAATATAGTAAGACAACCAAGAGCAAGAGGCACGAAAGGAAGTCATGGTCATGCAGGGTGTCCGCCATGATGATTAAGAGTAACAATATAAATAAAAGTTAAATTATTTACTCAATAATAACGGCAGAACTGTATTAAACATTATCAGAACGCCATGGCCGTCGTCGGAGTGCCAAATAATCACCAGAATACAATACTAAAGCTGATAGCTGCAATTTTGCACATTGGCAACGTGAACTTTAAAGAGGACGAGTATAACACAGCTGTACCTGACAATGAGAAAAGTATGTACTGTCTTCTAGAAACTGTTATTAAACGGGCAACACATTTAGTTCTCTCTGTGTTTTGTCGATTGTGCTTATATCCCCCAAGATGATTTGCTCCAATAACATAAAGCGTGAGGTTAAGTAGTCACTGTTTAATAATAAAACTTAGTCAATCTTCGTATTATTATTGTAGTTTCCTCATATATCTAGACAAATCAAATAAAAGCACAAAAATCCCCACTCAATTTGTTTACATCCAAATGTCCTTAGTATAATTGTCATAAGCTAGTCGCACTCACGAAATTTCCAATCAGAATTTAAGCAAAACATGGGGACCGATCGCAACAGAAATATAACTTGGTCTACTCCTGAAACAAAATTTTTCGTTTTTTTTTTGTGATTTTACGTGGGTTATACGGTAACCATTTTTTCTTTTTTCTTAGGTTTAGAAATTGCTGCTCGCCTGCTAAGCATTGAAAAAGATATGTTGCAGGACAAACTGACAAGGTGCGTAACAACTGAATCATATGTGTTGAAGTGTAGGCAACAAAGAGGGTGACATTGCCCTTAGAGTACATTTAAATTGGTTAACTACTGATACCGATGTAAGGTAGGTGGCGTAATGGGGAGAGGCAACGATTTGGATCCCTTATCAGTTCTACGACAGTTAAATATAACAACATGTAATATAGAATGCGACCACACCGACCAACTTATTTCTACAGCAATATATTTATCCGATAGTTTGTAGTACTGGTCTAGGTGGCCAGCTTCTAATCCTTTCTTTGATTATAACTAATCAATTTCTAATTAAGCTAATAAATTTCTAGTTAAGCTCTAAAGTGAATAAAAAACTGTTGCTGTTGTTGCTGTATTTGTACTTGTCTTAGAGATTGTAACCGTCATCACTCATATCGTATGGCTCTTCAACAACTGAATGTTCACACGATATTATCCGATTAACTTCATTATTTTGAATATCAAGACTAATTTTTTTTTTTTTTTTTTAAAAAAAAGCAAATGTTAATCTTAATGAATTTCACCTTCATTTTACAAGTGTCATTATGGAGTCACGGTGGGGAGGACAGGTAGATATCACAAAGAAGACCCTGAATGCTGACCAGGTGACTACTTATCCAATACCTCTCAGACAACTCAAAGAGATACTTCCAGCTAGATTTCATGCCAGAAAAAGCCCGCGAAAAGACCAAGAGATCTGGCTTCGGAGGAAACTAGTTATCGATGTGAATGCTTGTATACAACTGCAAAATAATGCAGCACTTTTGTCTTGATACCGACGAACAGTGCCATTTGTCCTTGAATGATACAGCAGCAACTTAAAATACAAAACTGAAAAAGTATAACTCTTGGTTTGAATTTTGTATATTTATTAATGTTAAGCTCACCAAGATTTTCAAAACCAAGACTTATATGAACGTTGCTTTTATAAGTACCCAATTAAGAAAAAATCGCTATATTTGTTGTCCGAATTCTTACTTCAATCGAATCGAAAACTTACGGTACGCGCTCGATGCTATTGTTAATGTTCCTACCACTCAATATTTTGAAATAACTGTAATTCTTACAAAATGGCTCTAGTTGTATTTTACTCTTACGTGACGATCTGTAAATGGCACTTACCAATCGGTTTTTATTCAATTACTTTGTAGGCGCAAGGCGCAAGGGATGCCCTCGCCAAAGCTATATATGCAGGGATGTTTGACTACCTCGTTGAGGTAAGACAATAAATATTAATTATATATCATTCTGTCTTTAGCTGTGAAACAGCATGACCAGTACCCCAGTAGCACATCCACAAGAGTTTTTGCTTTATTGTTATTTATGCTAGTACTAATTTATAGTGTTGTTTTAAAACACCTTTATTTCCAACAAAATTACGTGCCATCTACCCTTCCGTCAGAGTCAATGGACGCATTGAGTTTCAATGTCGATTTTAGAATGTCTCCACTTTCGTTGGTGTAAAGTATGGGGAAAATCTCACTTCTACGTCCTTGTACAAATGTCCATCGACTTTCTGTTTTTCCATTTTACGATGTTATACCTCGAGTTTTGTTGTTGGACGTTTTTGTTTTAGCTGTTGAAAAGCGCATGTTGCTTTAAAATTACTAAGCATAGGTCATCAAATGCGCGTTGACGTACTAACACTAGCTAGTACAAAGTAGAGTCAGTTGGGGTGCGTTGCAAAATTGACTCGATTTCATCGTATTTACTGGAACAGAACTCGTCGCAAAAGTTTAAGTTTATTTTTGAGTCGACTGTTGTTTCTATTTCACTTGTTTAAACTATTTCTCTTTTCTAGCTTCTTTGGGGCATTGCCTCGCATTTGCCTTGTAGATTTCATTTACAATAATGTTTAAAAGTTTCAGTTGTGACTTTAAAATGTTAACATTCTTTTACTTCAAAGGCAATCAATAATGCAATGCAGAAGGAAAAAGAAGAATTGTCGATCGGTGTTCTGGACATTTATGGGTTTGAGATCTTTGAGGTAAATTTGTAAAATGGAGACATCTTTAGTTAGCCACTTCATTAAAGTCTGTGCTTTGCTTTTATTGTTCCGATTACTAAGAGAATTGTTTTTAGCATAATAACTTGCTTTTCATTCACCACAGACAAATGGCTTCGAGCAATTTTCAATCAACTATGTTAATGAAAAACTTCAACAGATTTTTATCGAGCTAACTTTGAAAACAGAACAGGTAAGATTACATTAAAGTTAAGATCATTAATTATATTATAATAGTGTTTGCTCGTTTAACTGGAAAAACAAAACATAAGGAAACGTATTTGTTTTGCAAATGTTTCACAATTGTTGGTTGACTGAACTTTAGGTGCTCAATTGCAAACAATAACTTGCAGTTTAACGATAAATATGTATCCAACGTACAGTTAATAAATAGAGAATATTGCTTAGCGCGAATTTATGAAACTTCACATGTTTAGATAAATTCGACCTTGGTTTTTATGTAAAGAAATATCATGCGTTTTATATTGTAAAAAACTTTTATTACAATGCAAAATAGAACATCCTTTGCTACTTTTGACAATGGAAGAAATAAATTGCAATCAACTTAAATAAACAATTGAAATATATTTTTACATACCCTTTAGCCACTATTTAGTCTTTTTTTTGTTCTATAGTTTCAAACTTTGTAGTATATATAATAAAACGCGTTGAGATTGCTACCAATGTTTGTGCCTCTTTCCTGCTTTCAAGGAGGAGTACATCAAAGAAGGAATCGCTTGGACTGAAATCAAATACTTTAACAACAAAATTGTATGTGAAGCGATAGAAAGCAAGGTAAGCTAGGTACCCTGATAAGGGAGTTATTTCGTATATTACACACGCAGTAACTTTGTCTATATGAGTGAATGTCAGCTGGACCACGCCGAGTTCAACATCAGTCATAGAAAACAATAGTCCTGGGTGGCTTACTGCAGAAAAAGGGATAAAGATATTTTATGCCAACCAATTCAAGTCACCTCA
Organism: Parazoanthus darwini; assembly: GCA_025403605.1. Classification (NCBI taxonomy): domain Eukaryota; kingdom Metazoa; phylum Cnidaria; class Anthozoa; order Zoantharia; family Parazoanthidae; genus Parazoanthus; species Parazoanthus darwini. Next base: position 6,735 of record JAOBYF010064341.1, read on the forward strand.
CATCATTGTCTGTCGCGCCAGTTGCACAAATGCATCAATGTGTCTCGTTGCATGCCAACGAAAATGTAAAGAGAAAGGAAAAGAACAAATCATTGTGTACTAGTACTTTTTGCGACAGAGACAATATGCTAACAGAGTCTAGCAGTAAAAAATACAAACTCGTTGCAGGCAATGTGCTCAGTTTCTTTGTGATATTGTTCGAGATCAGCTGCGTTGTAAACAAACGAGCTGTTATGAAGTAGACCGCCAAAGATGAAGTAAGCTGGTTTTGATTTCTTACTGAAAATTGTAGGGTTTTTCTCGAATATTTGAACGATTTTGTATACCCGCTTCTAAAATGCAAATGGTTCCAACATAGTCGATAGAACTTCCTGGTTGGGAAGCTCAACAAAATTCAAAATGAGTGTACAAAGCTGCTTTGTTTTATGTTGAACGAACCGCGAGCGTAGTTCGATGTGTGAGCCCAAATGCTTCTACTGGTTGTTTGTTCATATGCATTTCAATACCTTTTCTGTATTGTGTACGGTCAATGCCAAAGAACAAAAGAGATAGGGAACAAAAACAAATATTAAGGAAACTGGCCGAGTTTTATTACCCTTTCTCCTACCAACTGTGGTTCCACTTATATGCTACTTATACGTGAACAAACAATGCAATGGCATGCTGTTTAAAACAAATTGTTTTAATCGCGACGTTTTAGCGTCCACCAGGAATAATGAGTGTCTTGAACGATGTCTGTTCCACGTCGCACGCTGTTTCATCAGGATCAGAGAGAACCCTCATGGAGGTAAGCAATTGTTCTTTTGAGATAAAAAGGAGTCTGTCAGAAATTGGCCGTACAAAAAAAATAGCGACAGATACATTTAGTCATTTTTCATAGCACACAAACGCCCTTAAAACACGCAGAAAAGTTCTACGAACATTGAACTGAGGAAACACATTTTTTTCCGTACAGAGAAGAATATCGCAAAAGCATATGGCTTCTCAATGCCAACCAGCCGTGTTAGGTTTGCAAGGTTAATTGTGGTAAAAAGTACAGCCACCATTACTAATTTCTAGCTCCCTCTTTTCTGAAAGTATTTCTGTTTGCGTGACAGAAACTGAAAGCTGTGGTTGGATCCAATAAAGATTTTGGGAGGTATTTCCAAGCTCAGGCCAGGCACTTCACCGTGACTCACTATGCTGGGAAGGTATGTATTTCTGCATATGTTCTTATGTGATTGATTTTAAAAATGAGTCGCATACTTTACCAAATAATGGACTTATAATCTGATTCTGGCTGCATTACGAAACTCTTTTGTTGATATACAGTTGTCTTTAATTACGAATTGTCATTTTTTCCAATTGACACCAGGCTATTTCACAGAAATAACGTCTTAATAAAACAAGTAATTATGACGTCACAAACTACAACTACCAGAATGCTTTCCTCACTTCATTTATAAGATTAAGAGTGCCAAGTGTTGTACTAACATTATGAGAGTTTTTTTAAAAAAAAAAATAAATGAATGGGATGGAAAGTTTGTGAAGCATTCCGATAATTGCGGTTAAATTACGGCAAAGTGCAAATGTTCCGTCGTTAACTTACTGGATAATGATTTGTCAAACCAGGATCCGTGACATATTCTGAGATGTATATCTCTAAAAATCGACCTCATATTGGTCAAGGTTATGTAACACTCGGGGTATTTTCCTTACCGCACGATTCTTGCTTGTAACGTGAGGACAGTCCAGCAAGTTGTAAGGATGATTAGTTGACATAATGTCTGCTCACGCGAATTTCTTCTTTTAGGTCAATTATGAAGCGGTAGGATTCGCCGAGAAAAACAAAGACACGCTGTCAAATGATTTAATATCTCTGATGCAAGCCAGTTGCGAGTTAGTGACGTCAATTTACATTTTCAATATGTATATAAAGATTTACTTTGACATCATTCGCAAAAATAAAATCTCTAAATAATAAGGTAACAAAGTGGGGGGAGCCGGTAAATATTCTTGCTCTTTAATTTCCAATTTATTTATTTATTTATTATTATTATTATTATTATTATTATTATTATTATTATTATTATTATTATTATTATAAAAGTTTCAAAATTATGTTGTTTTATAGCCTTTTGATATGGCAGGTAAATATATATCATCAGCTGTTAACTTTTAATACAATTTGGATGTGATCTTAATGTATTTTGAAGAATGGAGAGCTCACACAGTAACTTACTAGGCAATAAATTACCTATTATTGGTAAAATCCCTCGCAGTGAGCTTGATTTTCTGTCAGCTCAAAAACAATTTGGCATGGGCTAACCCAGTTAAGCAAAATTCTATATAGCATGTTATTTTAAAGTTCTAGTTTGATATATATTTGAGACACATCGGTTCTACTAAAATAAGATGTCTACTGAAGCAAAGTTGTTGTCTCAGCTCCTTTCTGCAAAGTCTCTTCCCGGAAAACATTTATTGTGATTCCAGTGGACGAAGAGCAAAACAGACGACGGGGAGCACAAAGATCAAGGTAACTGATTCTCGACTTGTTTGTTTGTAGGCCACTATGGATATTTTAGCCCTGTCTTACAATCGCTTTTAGTGAGTTCCCAATCCTTGGGGGAAGGGGGGGAGTGTCAGAAAGTGCTTTCCGGATTTGTAGATTGGGTGCTATCGGAGAAAAGCAATGAAACTTAGAGGGTGTGTATAACTTTTCAATTTTTAGTTGACGTATGAGGTTATATCTCTCGACTAATTTTTTTTCCGGTAACTAAATTTTTAAACTTTGGTATTTCCTGTCCAATACACTTTTTATTAAGAACCAGTAAAATTTTGCTCAGCTTCAATTTTCTTTTTTTGAGAGCAATTTCAGCCTCCATTTTGTTCATATCTGTGGCATTGGCCATTTACATTTCGTTTTACTAATTAGTTATTCGCAATAAGTTTCGATTTCAGCCTCAGTTTTTTTTCTTAACTTGCTCATTTCAGTCAGCCTCAGTGTTCTTATTAAGTTTGTTCTTTAAAAAAAAGCCAGTGTAGCTCATCCAGATACATGTTAACTTTTGTAGAATCAGTGTAACGCGCTGGTTAACAAAATAATGGGCTGCACACCTCACTACGTTCGCTGTATCAAACCTAGCGAGAGCAAGCGGCCATTGGACTGGGATAACGAAAGGTAAGGTACATTTTGCAATCGCAAGTCGCTATTCCCGCTATAAATTTATATAGTCGTCGCAGTTTTTACAAATATTTCTTCTCTATGTTTGCCCTAAAAGAAAGAGTACGAACATTTTTCTTACATAACATCTGTAAATATGTTTAAAACATTCAAAAACGAAATATGGTTCAGTTTTGAATTTGTAGTTCTTCGGCCCTTCCCAAGTAGCGGTGCAGCGGTCAAGTGTCATGAGTTCGAACAACGACCTGACCACTGTGGTGAATACACGAGTCAGATTCTCACCCGCTTAACACTGTTAGTTTAATTAATGATGGTAATCAGAAAGAAGGTTCTAAGCACTCGCATATTAAACGAGTCAATGGATCATAGAGTAGCTACCTTCGCGTAATGGATCCAACAACGAATAGACAACTTAAAATAACTGCTGTCAACTTAGTTATACCTTTATAATGATATGAATGTGAAAATATAAAGTGCTCATTTACCAGCTTAATATCCCACGACCAGCTCCGATCTGGCCTTGTAGCTCAGTTGGTAGAGCAACGGTGATCCGTTTCCGCAGATCGTGGGTGTCGATTCCCGCCGGGGTCAAAGATTTTTTCTCTTTCGCCTTGTGGGCCCATTTCCTTTCTAGGGCTTCCGCTTAGAAGGTATTGCTTGGGATATTTAGAGAGCACTTTATATTATCACGTTCATATCATTATATCTGTTTGTTAGTGTTCAGCGGCCAAACCTTACTGGTTACCCCCTTAATTTTGGTTATACCTTTATTTTTCAGAGCATTGCATCAAGTTGTTTATCTGGGCCTGAAGGAGAACATCAGGGTGCGACGGGCTGGCTTCGCCTTAAGAAAGGAGTTTGATACGGTTGTCCACAGGTACGATAGCGTTACCATGAGTTGGTAAAGTTACAGTTGACAATGACATCAGTAATCTTAAGTCTGTGTGTTGATATGCTATGAATGTACGTGTATACATTATATATGCAAAAATTGAAATTGCTTATTTTAATGCAAACATTGCAAAATTCTATATGTAAATAAGTGTCTGTGCGTTTTCATTTTTTATGCAACGCTGTCCGTGGCTGTGACTGTGTTATGTCTAAAGTATGTATGTGTCTGTGACTGACGCTGTGTCTATGTTCGCTTCCACGAAAACTTCGTAATATGAGTCTCACCCTATGTCTACTTCTGCGCATGAGCCATCACCTGTACCAGCGCATGTGTTTGCTGTTGTTTGAATTCCTGTATACTTGTCTGTTATACTATTCTGATCGATTTAAGACAACATGAAGTTGCTAAATAACATGTTCCTCTGCTTGTTTGTAGACATTTTTGTGTTTATATTTCGATGCAATACTATATGACTTGTGCGAAATTTAGTGTGCGTTTTTGCGGCTAAGTGCTTTAAGTGTTTTTACTGTGTCTTCGACTGTGTTTGTGAAACTCTCTGTGTCTGTGTTTCTATCTGTGTACGTCTTGTCTGTCCATCTGCGCATACATGTGTACCTGTCTATGTTTGCATCCTCTTTCGCTTCTCAACACGAATCTTCCTTTGTATTCGCGTTTGCAATCGCGTCTGTATCGGATCTTGTGCCTACTTGAGTTCGCTTTTCTTCTTTCTGTGTCACTGTTTACTTTCCTGTCTCTTTTCAATTCATTGTCAATGCCGACGTAGCTTTACTTACAAAAGTCATATTGTTATCGTTCCCATTCTTGGTGCGTGTGCGTAGTCGTAATCATCATCGTTTGTTTTGTTTAGACTTTCCTCGTTTTTCTCTGAAGTGCTAGGGTTTTGATTCTAAAATACAAAACTATATCGATGTATTATATAAAATGGTGTTTTTTATAAACCACTAAAATAACAAGGAAGCACCCGTGTTTGGTAGGTACGGTATTATTGCACCAGAAATTAACCAAAACGGCTGGCAAGGAAATCCTGCAGATGGCTGCCGCCTCGTGCTTAATGCAGTACAAGCAGACCCGTCAAAATGGCAAATTGGAAAGACAAAATTGTTTCTCAAGGAACCAAGCACTGTAAGTATTCTAGCACTCCAACATTTCAGACCATTAACATCAGAGCATTATTTAAACACTTTGTTCTGACGCAATACAGTTGAAGATGTACTCAATGAAATTTACAGCATTATAAATATATAACTTGTTTGCTGTGTTTGTTTACACCGTGTATCAAATAAACGTGAGTTTTTTTAACGTACATAGTGAATTAATGTTTAGTTGAATGCAGACTTCAGAACATTTTGTCAAATTTAACCCTCAAAGGCTCAGAGGGGATCAGCCCGACTGCATGCAAAAGAAAAATGGCGGATGTGTACTACCGTCAGACTGCCGCGAGATATTTTTAAGTTTTACGCT
>JAOBYF010064452.1:0-20135 GCA_025403605.1 Parazoanthus darwini
ATTCCCAGTTAACGCTGATTGCAACGACCAAAGATTCATTTCTGCAGTGTTAGCCTCGACTTGGTGTTGAACATACACAGATACCAGCGAAAACGATTAGAACTCCGAGCCTCCAACAGTACACAGAGTTGTAAATAGCCCACATCTTTACTTGTATTTAAGAAAAAGTTTAACACCAAGTCGAGGCAAATGCTGTGAAAACGAGTCTGTAGTCATTGTAATCAGCGGCAACCACGAATACGAAACTGGACCATTGAAGCGGATTACAGTTCCGACTGCTGACCGTGAGGTTTTCTTGTTTCCTGCCTCAAAATGTGTTGACGCTCTTCTTTGAGAAAAAAAAATACAAGAAACAACTTTAGAAAGCAGCAACAATCACTGATACTATCCCTTCGAATGTTAATTAAATCAGCTTGATTTCTTGCTGCCAAAAAAGGACATGAGACCCAACCCACCAAAGTCTTCAAACGCTAGAGCCCTGTTGATCGTCTCTATCCGTTCAGGGGCCGTCCCAGGGTTAGCAAGAGTGCGCGTTGGGCTCGATCCCGAGCTCACACCACGATCAGAAGGGCTCCTGCTGGCTCCCTGGGACCATAACCCACGGACCCCAGCGAGACTGCTTAAACGTGCCCCAGCGAACAATCCAGGTTTTGTCTCTGCTACAGTGTTACTAGTGCTTGACGAGCCACTACCAAACAGCCCAAAAGCCGTCGCACCTTCGAACTTGGTCGGTGAAGGCGGCGACCGACCAGAGCGGAAAACGTCACTCGAGTCTATGCTGGGCGCGCGTTTTAAGGCCCCGTAAGCGGCCGGGTCCGCGGTCAAGTCTGATGACTTAACAAGGTCTGTTAAACTTCCTATACTCGACCTCCTCAATCGGCCAAAGAAACCAACTGAGGTTTCTGAGTTTGCCTTTGGGCTAGACGACAAACTACCAAGGTCTTTTATATTGCCACTACTGTTGCTTCTATACAGTCGCGGCCCGGGTATCTCAGCTGCTGCAGAAAGGCCGGGTCTGTCCATACTGTTTAGATCACCGCTACTTGCGCGGCGGACTAATGACGGCATGCTAGACGCGTTTGTATCCAACGGCAGCCCTCGAAAGCCCTCCAGTTTACTAGTGTTCATGAGTTCCGACGAGTCGACACTTCTTCTTTTATCCGCATTTAAACTACTAGCTGGTCTCTGAAAATAGCTCAGCAGATTATCTCCACTCGAGTTCCGTATCAGCCCACGTGAGCTCGATGTGGTTGTGGTTGCTAAGCTGGCAGTGTTGGCCGAGGTTGTAATGGGAGGGGACTGGGTGAAAGCCAGCCCCAGGTTGCTTGAACGAAGCACTCTACTCAGAAGTCCCGAGCCTACTGGTGTAACGACCGGACTGGGGAATCGATTGGGCAAACTCGGAGTTACAACTGGACTTGTAACTGGGCTTGCAGGCGGTTCCGGCGAGGATGAACTGCCAGCACGTTCTTTCTCACTGAAGTAGCGCGACAAGTTAGCCAAGGACTCCGCCCGCTCTCGGCTCACAGATTGCTTACTTGCTTTATCCAAAGCTTCTGCCAACACATGGCCAACAGAGCCCTTAGAGGGAGATGTCTTGGATGGGTTGCTCAGCAGGGATGCTAGAATACTACTGGACTTAAATACTTGGTCTCCCTCTGGAGCTGCTCCACCCACAGCACCACCACTTGGGCTACCTGTGCTTTCACACGACGCTCGACCAGCACGCATCATGATTGGTTCATCGTCGTCCTCGTCATCACTTTGGCTGTCGTGTCCGTGTGCGTCGTCAGGTTGGTTTCCCTGTGGCTGCCCCTTCACAAGCACCCCAGGTTTGGTGTCCGTCAGCTGGAGGTTTGGGGTCGCCAGTTTCTTCCACTTATGGAGGGTGGCCGAGCCTGAAATCAAATTACTGTTTTATTAATAACGCCATCGACTTAAAACAATGACAAGGGCAATAAAAACGACCCCGTCTCCATGGTTTTGGAGAACTTACTCGCGTCTACATTGCATACCTACACGTAAGTAATCAAAAACTAGCATTTTTGTTTCGGTATAATATACACGCTGATATATCCAAAGCAGTTTTTTTTTTATCTTTCTTTCATTTTTACCTTTCATAGGTTTAACGATTTGCAGCTTTTCCGGTGCTCTGAATGAGCGTCGTCCAAATGATGCCCTGGGATCTGAAATGGACATAACAAAAGGTTAAATAAAGTTCAAGTTTAGACACACAAAATGCCAACAGTCCTGGGGGACCCAGAAGGTATAGCGCTGGGGAAGGAGAAGCAAGCACCCCAGTTAAAGAACGAACTGTAAGTACATCACTGCCTCTTGGGATGCAAAAAACGGTAAATCTGCCCATACAGAGAGAGTTATTGATGATAGTGGCGGGGGGATCACAAAAGTTATCAATAACTTTCAGGGGGATCACTCCCATAAAGGAAGTGCAAGGGGGATCATCTAAATTCTTCGATAGAAGAAATAATGATAATAAATAATGACCGGTCCCTTGTTATTTAAGAAGCAGCCGCAGACGGGAATTTGTATCCATATACGCGTAGCAATTCCTTAAGAATTTTTTTTCTTTTTTTGTCAATTAAGTTTGCGCTTAATTTACATGTTCAGTGAGTGGTAAGCAGTGTACATAGGCTTTCTCTCTACCTCCTAAAGAGTGTCGAGTAGTTTGCCCCATAAAATCCACTTCCCAAACACAAATTACGACATAATATCTTTCATCAAAATGGCAGACGATTTTTTAAACATCATCTTCAAATCACCTTCAATTACGTAACTGCAAATTAACGAAATAAATTTCGCAACAAATTTCAGCAAACATTTCACCCTTTCATACAAACTTTGAAATGGCCACTACTGCTTGCAAATAGTGCTTTAGGTTTTGCTGTTGTTGAAATATGGAATAGTTCTGTGGCAGTGTAGCTATCTTCGCTTTTTCGTTCTTTGCGACTCTCGACACAGCCCAATCTCGGTGCTAGGCGAAGATTCGTTGTCAATAATAGTGTGACTGGCCATTTCGTTTTTAAACATGCAAATATCATACAAACAAAACAAACTAAAACAAAATATTTAGACAGGATCGTACCGTAACTAAGTTACGGAACTACAATTGGGCAATCAGAGCAAGAGAATTAAGAGTCATGTAAAACGAGATCGTCAACGGTTTGATAAGTATTTCTCAAGAGCAAAACCGCCGATAATATCTTTAGAAACAGCAACACGAGACAAGGCAACACCGTCTATTTACAATAGAAATACAATTAAAAAATATGAAAGTGCAAAAACTGTTTAAATGCTTGCCGTGTGGGAGTTCGACGTTTCATAAACTGATAAAGGGATTTGACACCTCTTGACTGAGCTCGAACCCTTAGTCACGTGGTAGACAAGATAAAAAAGAATGCTCATCAGACTTTAAGTTGTCAGTCACTGGTTTCGGTAGAAAAAGCAGTTACTTTCAGAATCTCTTAAATCATATAGTTTTTTTCGCGAAGAGTAAAGAGAACCAAAAGGTAGGTTGGGGTAAGTTTGTACATCGTTTCAGACATTATTATCGCTTTTTGTTCAGCTCGATCGACAGAAACATTCAGCTCCAGCAAAGCACATCAGCGACGCGGAAGTTTTAAGCTTGTTTCAGTCCAATTTCGTAACATCTCTGGCAGTTCGATTCCGTAGCTGTTGTAATTTAACGTTATTAGATTGCTTGTTTAGGGGGCAACAGTTATCAAAATATGGCTCAACCAAGGCGTTGTAAACATTCAATGTTTACGAGTGGTTTAATGCGCTTATGCGAGACCCGCAATGTTGATGAGCGATAATTCAATCATTGAAAACGAAATTTTTTGCGTCAATGTCGACTTGCGGCTTAAGTTTAAACTTTTCAATAAATTTTCTTTTGCTTTAACGGTTCATTTTGTAATTTCTTCGGTCAAGCGAAACAATCAAGGAATAAGAAATTTGCCTTTTATACTGAACAACTTAAAAGCTGTATTAGGTGTATTAAAGTAATGAATGGTTATGAAGAGCAAAATAGCCAGCTGTACTTTATACCTGTACACAACTTTCAACTTTATAAACTGTATATAGATATGCGTGTGTGTTTTATATGCACAAACAGAACATTTATTTAAAAAGGCAGATGGGCCAAGGAATTAAGTGAATATTTATCTAAAGGACTAAGTTTAAAAGATTCAATTTCTATATGGCCAAAATTCGTTTCTATTCATTATTCAAAAGGTGAAGAGTACCTAAAAATATTCTAAATGATGAATGGTTCTTAGATTTGGTTAATCATATTTTATTATACCCGACCAATGATTCAGTATATGGGGGTTATCAGTAATCACAAAGCACTTCCTCCTGCTTTTGAAAAAAGAGTTGAAAATAGATAAAAGAAGCAGAAAAAGTCTTGCTAAAGTTCTACTGAAAAAATTAGCACGGCAACTTCGTTATGCCGATTGCTCAGTGAAATAATAAATGATTAAAAACCTATAAGAATTAATCATAATCAACTAAAGTGTCCCGGCCCGATTGTGGATACAGAATTGTATATACTTAGCATCGCTTAACTTAAACCTTCTAAGCTCGAATATTCTATCCTCTCATACTCCATATTGTCGTAAAAGCATATAAATAGAATAAATGAAAGCAAGTCTGCGTCACCGGATAAGCAGATCTTTTTTAATAAAAACAACACACATCGGCCATGAATTTCCAATCATAAAATAATTTTATTTTTGTTTTGTTTTGTTTTTTTGTGCAACAACTTTACTCAACTGATAAGTTAAAAGAATAACTGGAGTTTAGTTGATGTTGTAATTTTAACCCTGGCTGTAAACATTGCTGTCCTAAATTTGGGTCGTGTTTCAACCTTAATGTTCTTGTAAAAAAAATAAACAAGAGTGATTACCAGATCACTGAGGCCAGGTCACTGAGGCCAGGTCACTGAGGCCAAAACAGAGAACATTACATACATTTTCAATTCTAAAAGGTAGAGCCCAAAATGGCACCTGCAGATGGCGATCGGTCAGTTCTTGATCAAAATTAATATCTAGTTCTAGACGGATGACTGCCGTTGAACCAGAAGCACAGCCCATTTCTGTCGCCCCACTCCGTCTCTTACAAATATATTAGGTTGCGTATTTTCCTCGCTTTTATCGTATCAGCTGTTTTTTTTAAATATCGAATTGTCGGCTGGAAAATTAGTTTTGTCATTAATAATAAACAAGTATAATTTCGTTGTAAATTGTAACTTGCCTTTGGCATATAAATTGGGTCGTACATTCATGTTAAGATTATATTTAATCAACACTTTCCAGCATCAAACCTCCGCGAACACGGGTTAAACTTTTTTTCTAGACTAGTCAGTTTACAAGTAGCAACATCGGCAAAACCACGCACGTCCTGGCAGTCAAATGCGTGATTACACGCAGTTAACCAGTTTTTGATTGGACGGAAAAGTCAATACACAAACAAATCTCGGTGTGTTCTCAGCAGCAGCTCATGTTAAATCTAGCTCTGCTGTAAATTTACAAAAGCTAATTCAAGCAAGACCGCAATATAACTATAATTACCAGCTTTTTATAGAAGGTGCAGAGTTTAGAAAAAAGCTAGTTTAGGTTAGTTTAGATTATATATTTAATTGATTTTTTGGGCTTAGGTTTCCGTATTGATATCGTGAGGGAATTTGATGAGTTTGGCGTAGTCTGCAGGTTAATTTGTTATATGTCCTTGCGAATCGTAATGTTTATCCGTGTTTCTTGTATTTTCTTCCAGTTTGGGATTATCCAGAATTGCAGCTCACAGTCGCAATGATGGTAAGTAAGCTGTGTAGTGTTCTAAACGTCATTGCTCGGGTTCATGACAATATTAAATGAATTTCGCTCTTTTGCCGCAAGCAATTTTCCAATTTAAATCTTGATACAAGGTTTGGTTAGAAAGACAGACGTCCACGACTTTCTCAGTTTTTCCGTAATTGAGTTGGTTCGTTGATCGGATCAGACTGACAGTTAGGACAATTTTAATTTCTCGCCTAACAAAATATTTGTGCTAAAAGACTTTGCCATTTACTACTTTCCTGGTAAAAGCTACACTTTCAACTGAGCGTTCCCCGCGAGTAGTCAAGAAATGAAAATCTTGCTTAGTTGGCCAGATGTGACAACTATTGCCACATTTAATTTTATCCTACAGTTATTATTCCGTAATACATTAAGTACAAGTTCCAGAGAAATGACTTCAGAAAGTGACAGCAAACTTTACTCCTGGTCGCAATCAAAGTTCATATAATGAATTTCGACAACCGCAAGATCTGGGTTTTTACCAAAATAGATCCGGTCATGATATATATGAAATCCAATAAGGAAAATAAACTTGGCTTTGCGGCTATATATTTTGTTTTGGTTTGACCGTTTTGTGGCCAGTTTTGAAGGACACACCAGTCTAAAACAAAAGAAACACATGCAGTTGATAAAATACCAATTAGTTTTAAAGTTTGATAGCAACAGGAAACCCAAAAATGTCTTTTTACATATGCTTTTATAAATTTTGTTCCACATATTTGGATTGTTTGAAGATTAAGGGGATGGGGGATGGAGGGATTGCAAGGAAAATATCACAAAGAAATGCGATAAGCGTAAAACGAAACTAAATTTTCACAGCACATGGTTAAATGGAAAAAGAGAGAATAGCAAGCTTAAAACAAGTACAAAAAAAGATATTGTCAGCAAATTGTTCTTTGATCAAACTCACACCAGATATTTGGCTCGTCTCTCTCCTTCTTCTACTATATAGAATTTATCTGCCGCTCACTACATTGATCTTTTATTTAACAATGTATTTACAATCAGGCAAAAAAGTTGCACATCTCTGATGCCCTGTATTTTGTTTGTGCTAAGATTAACCTGAGAGCAAGAGCTAAACTGGTATATTAGAGTCATGCTTTCCTCGTGAAAACACCGATGTTGGGTTTGGATAACTCGACTACCCCGGACAATTCTAGTTCGTGACCTTGAGAATTGGAAACCAAATTCATTTTTTTTCTTGGCAAACCACTTGTGCTGAGTTAAAATACTGAACCCAGTGTAACGTGACCGCAAGTGAATAAGCGATGTCAAACAGCAATAACGCAAGAAGGAAACATCGTTTTTGTGAGGATGCAACGAAATCAGACAAGTATAATTATATCTGATCGCCGTTTCGTAGTGCTGTCGCGTGAAGTTTAAATAGGGACTTTAAGAAGCTAGTACGCGGCTACGGCTACGAAGAAGGCGTAAAACAAAAGGCTTAATTAACGAAGACAATTCACTGCACGTGAACATGTACCAAACTGACCACCGACCACCGGCGAGTCCGGCGTGAAAACTGTTGATTTGGGGTTTCTGGAGAACGTAAATGTGAATACACAAATTGTTCCATCAGTTCAGTTCTGTTTTACAACCAGGATCTGCAATTCGATTGATTCACACTCTGTCATAAAAAGAAATAAGAAAGAATATGTGGCAAACGAAAGAAAAGAGAAAACCAGAAAGCTGGTTTTCAGTAGACGTTATCTGAGCCCTGACGAAACAGACGAAACGCGTAGGAGAGATCAAGCTGCCATAGTCTTGTGCTGCTCACTGGATCATCGAAAAAAATATAACAAATTAAAAAATTCCTTTTTAACTCAGGTAGACCGGTTACCCTGGCTATTTTGTCTTATCTTTCAAATCATTCTTCGTCCCCAGAGCCCGAGGTAACCCTTAAATACTGGAGTTACCCATTCTCCTTGTAAGCAAGGCTCTTAGTCTTAGTCTTTGTTGACCAAATCATGTAAGAAAAACAACTCATGTGAAATAAACTTTCTAAGCCCAATTTAAGTCGTCTGCTCAAGAAAAAATATTTAAAGAAAAGAATCCAAAAGATGGATTGCCCATCCATATAACTGTGTTTGATAGTTTTGAGCTAAAATGTATTAATTTCCATATCCAGACCTGACCTTGGAACCGAAAGTACGAACCCATAATTGTTTACATCGCAGCGTATTGGCTTGCCGCTAAAATTAAGACATTTGCTTTTGTCGAGTGCTCGACTTTCACTAAGCAGCACACGTTAGTTGAACCAAAAAAAGAAAACCTCTTTGATGTTTGTTGCTTGCTCCTCCAAACCCTTACTCTGTGCCAAATCAGAGTTTGGTTGAGTTTTGGTGTCCTGTTCTAGATCAGCCACCAAAAAACCCCTATTCTATATTCCAAAATCCAGCATGTAAAATTCTTACTCTTTCCTTACTAAACGGACTTGAATCTGTCAATTAAATACATTGTTCTGGACTCTATTGAGTTGAAAACGGTACTGACTCCGGGAACAACAGAGTTCATTTTAAAGTGAATGGGTTGAGCGACCTCTCTATGTGTGGGAGTCTGGGGGCATTGCATTCTCTACCTCGAAAATTTTTGAAGTGGCTGTAAATGCGGACTGAAACTTCAAACCCTAAGTAAGAATGTAACGTTATTGGTGTTTAGAAAACGTACAAACAGGAGTTCTGGAATGCGTAATCGTGTCGTAGTTTTCAGGACCCAAATTAGGTAACTGGGTAAAATGGCAGAATGTTAATGTGGAAAAACCACGTGCACAGCCAATAGAGCTGAAACGTCGTGTTTGCCTGACAGCGTTCGAATACCTATTTATTATCTTCTTCTGTAGTCAACCACAGAAGAAGATAGTTCTCGGTGTCCGAAAGAGATATTGTAGAGTTTGAAAGTTTTCTCCACGATTTTCAGTGAAAATGCCAGAAGCCCCTCCCGCCAAGGGAAACAACCAACTGTCGAAAATCAGTTTTTTACTGAGTATCAAATGAATGTCAATTACATGTAGCTTGGTTTGTGCTTTAATATTAATTTTGAGGTTGAGTTTATAATAAATGTTGGTTATTTTTGGTTACGAACTGGTCATTAAAGGATCGATGGGGAAGTACTTACAATTTTATAAGTTGTCGACCAGCCAGATTCCTGGTTTGATATGAAAATTCAAATAAACTCATTTAACTTCCGCAATAATTTAATAAGGAAAATCTTCCTTTCTTTTGACTTTGAAAACATTATGGTGACTGATGATTTTATTTTGTTTACAAAGTATGAAGGATTAAAGTACTTGCCGCCCACGTGTTTACCACCGCACAGAAAAACAATCGCAACGTGAAACATTAAATATGCAGTTAAATCTTTAGTAGCTGAAAAGAGAAATATCTGTTTAGTAAAATCTCCTTTTGGCTTTTATCTCTGAAATTCATTTTCACGTTTAACAATAACCTTAAATGTAGTATTTTTGTCGAGTTGGGTAATCTCAAAACATCAATAAGATTAATCATTATGTACAGTGTTCCTTTTCCACCCTGCAGAGTTATATTTTAGGATAAACTCTTTTCATCAATTTTTTATGGAAACTGGCATCCATATCTATTACGTATCAGCATATAAATGTCTCGCATTTATTATTCCCTCCAGTAGTTGAAATCATCTTTGTCCTTGAGACTGAAGCGTTTCCGATAAAAGCAGAAAAATAAATATTACTGTATTTCATTGTTTTCTATTTCCTTTGCTTATGACACTTTTGATAGAACCATGCTCCAAACTCTTCGGTTTAATCACAAGCAAACATTTCTAAAACTAACACAAAAAAACTGCTGCCTCCTCAGAAACCTTCTTGGTTACACCTGATATCGTACGAGACCAAAACCAATTTAGATGTTTCTAAGGAAAGACAATTAATTACATGTATATATTTGATAAAATGTCCATGGGACTTCCAGCAGTGCAATTGTTTACAGATGCAGGGCGTTTTGAATCGTTAGAAGCCACGTTTTATAACAAGCAGTTACAGCACATTCTTTTCTCGAGGAAGTAAAGCGAGCTTGAAAGCTATGGGGGATCCGCATAGTTTGTTTTAAAAGCTAGAAGCAGGAAGAATGATTCACTATACGAACGAAGACATCACCTGTAATCATTAAAGGGCGGCAAAGAAAGGTGAAGAGATCGTACGGTTCTTTTGTTATCGGCAACTTATGAGGTAATCGTGAAGTTAATATAGTTTTTGTTTCTAGTCAGTAAGGTTTGTTGTACTATATGAAACTGAAAGGAAATGTTAGACACATAGTCTGGAAAAGGATAGTTTGTACGTAAGACGCAAATCACGAGTAGAGACAACTGCGTCTGGTATTGTTTAATTGATGTTAAGGTACACACGTAATGTATATATTTGAACATTTTACTGAAGGGACAACAATCATCAAAAGTCCTTTAAACGACTGTAGTTTAATTACGTTTGGGTTGAATGTACGTCAGTGTAAAAATTGAACCATGTCGGAATCAATGTATACATCGAAACACTGTCGGGTAGGATATAGGATATAGAATAAATTATGTAGATAATATGGTTGTACAGTCACTTGGAAAAAGCAGTTAGTTTTACAAAACTCTTTGCCAGTAAATGTTTAGTGCTTTCCTTGAAAACAGTTTCTTCGACCGTCTTGCCGAGGCCTTGTTCACCTTTGTGACATAAGCGCAATAACGTCAACCAGAATATGTTGCTTTGAGTCGGTTAACACGCGCGCGAACATGAGCGCTAACGTTACAACTTTCGAACAATCATAACAACTTGGACTAAAACTACAGTAAATCAGTCCAAGAGAGAAAAAACTAGAGAGAAAAAGACCTTTGATTCGTTTAGTTTAGAAATGAGGCTGGGAGTGAAGTCAGCGTTACAAAGTTGGCACAAAAATATCTACATTTCATAAGTACATGCATGAATTAACAAGAAAATACGTAAAGCGATGTCGCATTCGCTCGCCAGAGGAAAGTTGCGATGCTTTGGCACGGACTCAAATATAACAGTCATATGTAATCTAACATATGCGCCAGTACAAGAACATCGATACAGCAGCCGTTTTACAGGTTTGCAGTAAATAAAGTTATAAAGTAGTCGGTACTTACTTATTAGTGGTAATATCAAATGCGTAATCTGAACACAAATCTACCATAAATTTGAAATCCCTGACCTGCATATAACTTCTTCAATTCAATACATTTAATAAATTAAACGCAAAAACGATTTTCTTTTAAATAAATTTAAGATGTTCTTCATTCAATCGAGGTTTTTGCTGCATTATTTAAGAAATCTCAAAATGATAATACATTTCAAGAAAATGAAAAATTTTATCCGTGTATATCTTTGGACGACCATGCAGTTTTATCAGTTTTACTATCCTTAACATTTTAGCGTGGGGTTTTACAGTTTCGCAGCGCCACACCGAATTACAAGGTTACTTGTTATACTTCGCAGATATTGCTTGGTTTTGGCAGATTAGAGATAAGCTGCCTCTGAGATTTCAAATATCTGTACAAATTAATTCATGCTTTTTTATATAGGATCAAGAATATAAGGCTTTAATGTCCCCAAGTATTAAATCTTTGTCTACGAACTTAGAACTTGAAAGAAGGTAATGAATGGGATACGTTTCAATGATAAGATGATTCTTTGGTTAGTCTAACAGTAGCGTAAAGTTCAGCAACAGATTCCGGCCGGTCCTTGTTTTAGAGTTGCATGAAGATCGCAATATAGATCCACGTTTGAAACTTTTTTCGGGAAGCGGGGTAAGCTTAGTTTCTGAGCTACTTAAGATTTGACACTCGACCCCAGTTGAGGAAGTGGCGAGTCAGTGACAGAAACCGAGACAAGCTAATGAGAGGAGGGGGTGAACTTAGACTGGAGGCATACGACCATGCGTTTGCCATGATACACTCTTTTTATTAATTAAGAACCAGTAAAACTTTGCTCAGGCTCAATGTTCTTTTTTTGTCAGCAATTTCAGCCTCAAAATGTTCTTATTTTGTTTTTAACAGTTATGTTTTCCGTAGGGGGTTAAACTCGCCCAAAATTTGGTAAGTTGCTTTTGTGCCTATTTTCCTCAAGAAATGTGAAGTGCCTTTTGCAAGACATACTATTTTTGAATTCCATGGATGCGTTATCGGAGAGCTGGGTACTGTAGGACTACTGCAGTTCAACATTGTACACTTGCATAAACTTTTGATTCAGCCTCAGTTTGTTCTTATTTTGTTCTTATTCTTCGGGCAAACGGATATTGTGAAGAATACGCCCCCCAAGGTTCATTTTGGGACGTGGGGGGCGTATTCTTCACAAGAGGAAATTTTCCCAAGTGAAGAATGTGCCCCCTAAGTAAGTTTTGCTTAGGCCTACTTACGATTCAATTGATAAAATCTTTTGCAATAGGAACAAAAAACAAATCAAAAACATTCACAATAATAATTTGGTAATATCTTTCATTTCGGAAAGAAATCGCTGCCGAAGATGATATGTCCGACCCGACTGAGACGTTGAACAAGGTACGATGTAGGTAGTAGTCGCTGGAGTTGTAATCGCTGGTTGTGATTATGTTATTCGGTAATAATCATGAGACATGATTTGGAAGGTTTTTAAATCGTTTCCGTTTCCGTACGGTTAGTTTATTTTTTTGGATCAACTGTTTCTATTCAAACACTAATACTTGACCATTCATAATTACTCTTGATCGAAGGGAATACCTACGCTATTCGTATGGAGATGCATGGTTCAGTTTTGATCCGTTTTTTAGTTCACGGTCGTGTATTTTTCCTAACTGACTGACGAAGTTTATCGCCAAAGTTCTTATCAATTGAATCGTAAGTAAAACTTACTTAGGAGTTAGGGGGCGCATTCTTCACTTGGGAAAATTTCCTCTTGTGAAGAATACGCCCCACACGTCCCAAAATGAACCTTGGGGGCGTATTCTTCACAATATCCCAAATTAGTCGACGTTGCGAAATATTTTCTCAAAATTCAAGTACCAGTATGTATTATTTATTGGTATTTCAATACACTGAGTTCATTCCTAATTCCTAAATCGTGAGCCTGGATTCCACTGTCACTGCCCTGTCTTTTTATACATATGTTTTGAAAACAATGCAAAAGTTCTAAAAGTGTTGGTTAAATACAGACTACAAAGCTCACGTTCAATTCAAGCTGATTTGAGTCTTTGTCTGTTCAAAATTCAATGCGCGGCAGTTTTAAAACTTTCCTGATTATTGATTCTCGATTAATTTCTCCGTCTTTAATCAAAAAGAGCAGATTTGTGGATATACTTCATTCAAGAAATACTACTAATAAAGCTGGTTTGTTATAATCGTAAGTCCAAAACTGCTTATGTCAGTTATGACCACTTTTCAGAAACACGGACGTCCGAGGAAACAGATTTTTGATGTTTCAACCAGTAAGATCGGAGTAACTTTCACAATATTTTCTTGACGAGATGAATATAAACAGACAGTCTGCAGTTTGCATTTTATACTGACCGCCTCGCTTAAATATCCTGTTGAGTTCCTGTCACCAGGCGATTCCTCTGCAGTTACCCTGTTCAAAAGTCTAGGTAAGATCACGGCACCTTTATTTTAAATGTAGAGGCAGAAACACAGACAGAGGGTGTTATGAAGTCGGACATATGATAGCAGCATACAAGGCAGACAGAAACACACACACGCACATAAAGATTGAGCATATAAATTTTGACAGTAGCACTAACTAATAGATTATACAAGAATGTAGAAGATGTAATTACATTCATATATATAAAGATGTAAGACTATGAATACATAAGCGGTTCAAGTTATGAATTAACAAATGATTCAAAATCACACGGATTCAAATTTTATATAAAGCCGGGGCTCTGAAATGAATTGAATCATGAATAGCAATCGACAAATGTAGAACAAAAATTGCGTTTTCTTCCTTTACTTGGATGGCTCATGTGCGAGACACTTGGGATGTCAAACAGTTTGGATTCAAATAGAACTGAAAGGAGACATGTCCGTTGCAATATAAATTTAAACTTTCTTGGAATTGTCTTCCTTGGAAAGTGTCAACTGTTGACTGAAATGCTGACGGAAGCGCTCTTGAATCAAAAACCACCCAAGACATGCTGACTCGTTTCAGTTTCTTTCTAGCTCCATTACCACAGTACTAGTGGGGCAATGAGGAATCATAAAACGAACAACATCCGACTTATAACACTCCCCTTCTGAAATCCAAGTTCGGGTACTATAAATCAACTTCCTTAGTATATAACATGACACTAGCTGCGATTGATGTTTCTGTATTATCAGGCCTAGGTTTACAAGCCATTGACAAAAAATGGCATACGCAGATAATTATAAGACGGTTTTCTAAGAAATGCTAAAACTCCAAAAGAGTTATTAGCAATCCGACGCTGTTTTAAACTAGACCGAGATGTTGCATGTCGTTCGTGAGATCACCGCTTCGTCAGAATAGGGTTCGGCCTGTGCAACCGGGAAACTGGAAATTGCTAGTCAGACGAATTAAGCAAATTTTAAATTATATCAATAATCAACACTAAGACTGATAAATATAAAGCTTTTTTAGCCGAGTTTCTATACTGTCGGTGGTAGCATCAAGTTGATTTGTGGTGCGTGATCACGACAACATGCAAGACCATGCAAATTGTCAAGAGTTCCTCTTTTCTAGGTAGGGGGCAGTTTGCAAAAGCATAATGTACTTTCAAAAAATTCACCTGATTCAATGAGTCTGTCAAATTCATCTCAACTTACCATTTATTAGTCGTTAAAACCAATTAGTCTAGTCTAGAGCCCAGATTACACGTTAGTTGTCAGTTAAAAATCAAGAAAGACGTGCTTACTAACGCAAGCAAAGTTACCCCAGAGTTGAGAAAAAGGGAAGGGAAAGTTGAGAAACACAAAACAACGCTTCATTTCAAACTCAGCAAAAGCTGTCAATTACGACTGAAAAAACCCAATTTTGAAAAACTCTACGTTTTTCGAAAGGTTTTACTTTTTTTCTGGCAACTGATCAGATACATTTGTGTTAATTTGGAACAAACTAAGCAAACAACGCGACGCACATTTCCACGTATATTTTTTTCTGGTAATGTCTTCGAAACGGTTTTATATATAGGATTTCATATGCGGAAATTATACTTATGTGTAAAATAAAGGAAGTCTGGGCGACAGTTCTGGAATATCCCATTCTAAAGCTATTATCGTAATAATTACCGCATTGAGTAACACGCCTGGCTGTTGTTTTTTTAAAGGTTAAAATCTTTTGCGGTTGGTTTTCCTTTTTTCCCCTTGTGAGTCCGACTTGTGACAAGTCTAGTATTAATGTTTGCGGTCCAGAAAAGCTTTAAGTTGCAGTACCTTGTCTGTGGCAATGATAAGTTAACAAACTCTTTCTATTTCATGTTCTTTTATCAGAAAGGTGGTTGAAGAACTTTACTTGGGACTGAAGTGCATGTTGTTTAAACGCACGGCTGTTTTTATCCATCAGTGTATTGAAACTCAGAAACTTGAAGTACCAAAAGCACAGAGTAAAACTGCACATAATATATAGTTAAAGTTTTTAGAATCTTTGACATAGCTTGATGACACTGAAAATGCTAATCTCGTTAGGTCTTCGGAAAAAGATGTTTGGCAAGTTTTACTCACTGATTATTATGTGGTTTTCTCACGGTGATAAGCACACTATAAAACTGTACAATCGACCAAAACACTAAGGTCTGGAATTGTCCTGGCTTTGTCTCCGTTTCAGTGTTACTTTATTAACTTAAAACATACTTTTTCTGTCTCATAAGCCTTCGGATTTTGTTTGCTCAAAGCTACCTAATTAAAGCGTAGTTTTTCTTTCCCTGTACTCGGCTAAAGCTTTGCCATTGAAAACCGTTGGCTGAACTATGTCAGTAAACGAGTCGATCATTTTGCCCTAGTGCACGATTAAAGAGAATTTTAAACTCACGAAAAATTAAGATCAATAATTCAGTTACCATCGGCTGTAGTTTCGCCACCCAATTGCCTCTGGTTCAGATTTTAAATTCTAAAAGTTGTAAAGTGAAAAACAATGTGGAATCTCTTAAAGTTTTATAAAAAATATCCTGATAATAAACATGTGTTGCCAAAATGAGGCGGGGCACATAGCAAGCTTGCGTGCCTTCTAAACTATTTAAATTTCTAAGGAAATAGAATGAACCTGAACTTGAACAAGCTTCCCAGAAAAAACCTGGATGTTTACTAATTTTGCGTGTGAAGAGAGCTCTTCTCATTTGTTATTTCGATTGGTTTGCACTTATTATTCCATTTCCTTTAGTCAACCAAGCTGAAGTACGAGGCGAAAATTTTATAGGTTAACAAAACTAACACCACAATATACACAAACTCCGCTCTTATTGCTCTTGTATCTGCGTTGTTCTTACAGACCGCAAAATAAGATTAGGCGACGCCGCTTAAACTAGACTGATGGCAATTTGTAGTTTACTTTAATGTTATCAGTAACAGCGAATTGATTTATGGTGCTGACAACAGATCGTAAAAAGGGTGGCTTGCTCAAATCTAAACTTAGTTCAGAACATTCCATTGTTTACTTCTCGTGCCAACTTCAATGTGAGTCAAGTTTATTTAGTGCTGATCGATTGCTGCAACCCAACATTGTTTTGAAACGCAGCAATCTGCGAGAATGTTTTTTGATGGAAAAGAAACTTAAAAAAACGTTTTCCGGAAATGAGATACTAATATACCCACAATTAGGACAAGTTACAAAGGATCATCTATATTTAAACACCCGGCGCACGCTAAATGTCTCAACATCACTTTGCTGCATCAGCTAGACACATACACAGATAGGGCGGGGGTGACTTAATCCTAAATGTTGATATATCTCATGACAGGAATTTTAACTTAGGGCACTTTTCTGGTTGATCAACAACAATCATAAAAGACCTGTTAACACTTGCTCACGCCCAGTGAGTACCATATTTTCGGATACAGTTTGGCGTTTTCCAGACCTTCTTATTATTGTGGTGTTTCCTTTCAAATAATCCGGCAGACACTACAACTAAAAACAAGTCTCTTATAAAAAAAAAGTTGTTCCAGTTGTAAGACTTAATTCACCGCTCATTGACTCAGAATCAAAATGCAAAACTTCGGAACTGAACTATTTCTGTATTATCAACACATTCTGCATTAACCACGCGCAAGTCATTCTATAGAACGTTAAGTTATTGCGCTATGCAAAGTAAACTTGTGACTTGGCTGCAATTTGTCTAATCAATTCAACTAAATCTTTTAGTAATTCTGGTACTTGGACAAAAACAAACAGATCGACAAATTTGCACTCACCGTGGAATACCAGAAATGTTTGAGATATGATAATCTGTCTCGCTTTCCTGCGGACAGCCCAATCTCACTATTGTTTAGTTAACCGTCAACAAATGCACCTGAATTCCCAACACATTTCTGTTTCTTTTCATGATACTTCAACTGAGTTGATGTCTGAAGAGTTTGTCTGGCATTTCGTTGATGGTCTCATGTCGGGATTTAGAGTTTGATAGCGATTATATTTGTAGCAATTTCGCGAATGCATTGGGCAACAATTCGCCAACCCTGTACTCAGTCGAGGTGTCAAAAACAGACCTATAGGCTATATACAGGAATAGTTTTCGCCATCTAGTTGTATAACTGCCACTGGCTCTGTTTAACTCTAAAATTAGCTGTAAAGTGAGACTGGGTGTTGTGGAACCTCCTAAAGCTTGTTTTAAAAGTTGTCTTTTTAAATAATAACTTGATATTTTACACGTATGACTAAGTGAGGTGAGGCACAGTACAAGCTTGCGTGCCTTTTTAACTGTTTCAGATTTTAAGGAAGTAGGTCGAACCCGGTCGGGAACGTCTGGCGTTCAACAAGCTCCTAAAACCGGGGTGTAGTACCAGATTAGCGTGTGAAGAGGTTCCTTTTCATTTATTATTTCGATCGATTTGCGCTTTTTATTCAAAGTCTTTTAGTATTGAGTAAACCAAGCTGAGAGTACGGGGCGAATGCTCTATAGATTAGCTCGGTAATTGCGCCACCATACGCAGAAGCTCTTCAGTTTTACTGCTCTCGCAATCATTTTTGGTTTCGTATGACTGCGTTGTTTTTTTAAAAATGAATATGAAACTCATAGCAGAGGAAATGCGGTGCTGACAACAAAACGAACTTAGGCGAAGTGCTTAACCTAGACTGGTGGGATTTTGTAGACTGTACTACATATATATGCGTTTACTTTACTGTCGTCATCAGTACAGCGAATTGATTTACGGTGCTGACAACAGATCGTAAGAGCGTAGCTTGCTCAAATCTTAACTTAGTTCAGTACATTCCTCTGTTTATATCTATAAGACCAACTTCAATGTGAGTCTGTCAAGTTTGTTCAGATTAATCGATCGCTGAATTCAAACCAGTATCCAAGCTTCAGCACAATGTCATTGGGCTGCAGTTATGTTCTTTCAAACTGAAAAAACCGTAAAAGAATGTTTTCCGCTGCAAAATTTGTTTTCCAGAAATGAGATACTTATAAAACCAGAAGCAGGACAAGTTATTAAACAGGGTCATCTATATTTAAATATATGGCAAACGCAATCGACATCACCATGTTATGTTACCCAGCCACATGGCCGGGAATACTGATCCCTTGACAGCGATTTTCAATTTAGGGTGATCAGGCAGAAATACCGTAAATGAACTACTTCAGTATAAAGCAAAAGTACGACAAGTCAAACAATTACAGAATTACATATATTTACATAATTAGCAAACGCTATACATGTACACCTCACTATATCACTATGTAGTATGTTGCATCAACGAAACACAGGGCGGGACGGCTAATCTCCAACCCGGCAATTATCGGTATGCCTCGTGATAGCAATTTCAAACTTCGGGTGTTTTTCCTCCTCATAAATAACAATCCGAAGGCCTATCATCACTTGCTCGCGCCCAAAGAGTGTCACATTTAGGGTTCATTCCATTTCTTTTGTTTGGCGTTTTCCAGATCTTCTTATTATCGTAG
Organism: Parazoanthus darwini; assembly: GCA_025403605.1. Lineage (NCBI taxonomy): Eukaryota > Metazoa > Cnidaria > Anthozoa > Zoantharia > Parazoanthidae > Parazoanthus > Parazoanthus darwini. Next base: position 18,926 of record JAOBYF010064452.1, read on the forward strand.
CGTTTCCTTTCACATAAATACGCGACAAACACTATAACGAAAAGCAAATCTTTTTTTTAAAAAAATATAGTTCCAGTTGTAAAACGTGACACGCCATGCAATGACTCGAAATTAAAACGCAAAATTTTGCAACTGAACTACAGTAACTTTGTTTTATCAATACACTCTAGCTCTCTACAGCCAGAGAGCACTTGTATCACGCACGCGCGCGTCGTTAAAAAACAATAGACTGTTATACTATGCATAGACACGGCCTGAGTTGCAGAATCTCAAGCGCGACCGGAAGCATCGAGGTAAGAGTCTGGAATTCAGGTTACACTATGCACTGCAAACTTGTGTTTTGGTCATATTTTGTCTTATTAGTTAAGGTTTAACAAAACCTTTAATTTTGGTTCTTCGACGTAAGCAAAGAGATCGACAAACTTGCATTAGCTACATATAGAGAGCTTTCTTCGGATGTTAGAAATTTTGTTGGTACGTACGTGTGTATACACGCATCCAGAGTTTCAGATTTCCGGTCCAAATTCAAAAGAAAAGTGAGCACTCGTTAAGTCAGGCTATTGTGCTTGGCGGTGTTTAACAATGGTCTGACTTAATGAGTGCTCACTTTTTCTTAGAATTTGGACCGGAAGTCTGAAACTCTGGATCCGTGTATCCTTCTAGTTCCGCTTCTTTCTCATCCTACTCTGTCTCGCTTTCAAGCGGATGGCGCAATTCGCTGACTCATGATCAATTGTTTAGTTATCTGTCGACAAAGTGCAAATTCCAAACATACTTAAATTTTTCTGCGCGATATTTCGAAGTTGATGTTTAAATAATTTGTCTGGCGTTTTGTTGCATGGTGGGTCTCATGTCGGGAATTTGGATTGTGATAGTAGCTCTACTTTCAGCAGTTTCGCGCCGCGGAATTCATCAGTCGGGCGGCAGTTAAGTTAGAGCCAACACTTCACTCAATTGATGTACTAAATACAGAGATAAATCTGAGATCAGTGAGGTAAATACGATTCATAATTACAACACAAGACCTGTAACACTTAAAAAGTCTTATATACTATCTCCCAAGAGTAAGAGCAAATTATTACGATGTTACGATTGACCTATTCGGGCTTCTTCATCGTCTTATTAAACCTACAAATGCGGACCTTTTTGGGTCCGTGGGTGGGGGGGTGCGTACGCAACCCGCGCACCCCACCTGCCTACGGGCCTGAAC
>JAOBYF010064453.1:0-12270 GCA_025403605.1 Parazoanthus darwini
ATTACAAAATCTTTTTTACTTCAGTCTGTTCTGCCAATAGACACGTTGGCCCGAGTTTTGAAATATCTACACTAGTGTGGTTTCTCTACCTCCCTCTGTTCCAAAAATTTAAATCCATGAATCGTGTGCCACATAGCAGTGGGTTTGTCCAGCTTACTGAGCATGTCAAACCAGTGGGAGGCCGCTGGTCCTGTCTCTTCAGGACTAAACACTACCTCCCCTATAGTGGAGCTCTTGCCGACCACATTGTAGTGACTCAGTGCTACTCTCAACACACACGTGTCCACCATGTCCCTAGGGACACGGAAGAGTAGGGCCTCGTTGAAGACTGTGTATCTGGGCCCTGCCTCGCGCAGGTTGGTTTTTCTCTTGCGAAGATTTTGACCTTTGTGTTTCAACGTTGCTTTTGCGTATATCTTGGCTAAAACAACAACAAAGAACAGCAAGTTATTTTGAAAACGATAAGAACACGTTGGTCGTGTTAGGGAAGAAGACAAACATAAAACACCACCTCCATTGTAACCAATATAATAATGACTATGCATCAACGCAAGGGGAAAACTATATGCTTACTTTAATATATTATGTAAAAGAAAGATCACTAAATTCTAAGAGTATCAAAAGCTAACGTGTTCCAACACTGTGGATCAACTACAAGGAAACTCTCACAGCTTTGCACATGCGCCATTATCTCATAACCAATAGAATCATCACACCCGTGAAATTTACGACCTTAAAGGATTCTTTAACGGTTCTGCGAATGCTCGGGCTCACAGAAATTTAATTTCTGTTCCGTCCCGGAACAAAGCCAATTTCTGAGGTTTTACGCACAAACAGTTCAGTGCTGATCTGAGCGACTTGAGGTAGATCGAGGTCAGGATAAATTTCGCAATTAATTCACGGGAACATTTCCTTGCATGGTTTCTAATGGCTGTGACTGAGACGGTGGCTGTCATACGAGCTCGCGCATGTGCAAAGCCGCAAAAGTGCCCTTTTTTAAAACATCAACCTAAACCAAAATACGCCCAGCGCAGTTCACCTCGTAACATTCCTGTTAGACTTCATACATTCAACGTAAGTAGAAAAAATATTTAAGTTCCATTTTGTAATTTGACAGATTTCAATTCCTCTAAATCGGTGGACTGTAATTAGTTTTCAATTAATAATCAATCGGAAAGTAAAGTGGCGTTAAAACCCTCAACTGGTAAAAGGCACTCCAGCCGGCTATGTATATATGAACACACGGCACATGGTTCAAAGATGGGTTTGAACTCAGGATTCCGGGTCTGTGCGCCAACAGCTCTGAGATCCTTCGTCTGCATGGAATGACGAATGCACGAAGCTTCAGGAGCATTTTTATCACAAAAAACCCCATAAAGCAACTGGATTGCTTATTTCAACCCCTAAGAATTACGACAAACCTTCCCTCCCACTACCCTCTCTCGAACCATAGGGAGCACTCGGGGGAGGGGGGGGTAATGACCCTTTGGGGTTAATCAACTATAATCAAAATGAGCAAGACAGATCCCTCTGTTCTCCCGCATCAGTTGTCATTAAGTTCACCTATAAACTTTCTTATCATGCAAACCTCAAATCTAAACTCAAAATAAAAGGTTTTTGCTTCCTGTTCCGTTGGTCCCTCCCAATACTTGAGGAATTAGTTTCTCACCTGACGAACTGACGATACTATGCGACAAGTTGCTGACTTTCATGATGGCCACAGTCAGTGTTTGATCCTTCGTCGTGTAGCAAAGCGACAGCAACAAGTCGCCAACCTCTGTGTTACCGTAAACTTTATGGATCGCATTGGTCTGGAACAAAACACATGGCATCAGTTTAGAACCAAACTTTCCGCATGGAAAGCCAAACACATAACAGACACAAGCTCCAAACTGAACGAAACACAATCACAAGCAGCTTCGTTACACAACTGTTCTTCTTCAACTCATTTCATTTGCTTGTTTGTGTATTTTACACATGTACATGTAACTGATGTTTGTCGAACATATATATGGTAATTATTCTTAATGACATGCATTAATGGTACTTATTTTTTTCATATACATAAACTTGTTGGTACTAAGGTGACGATACTTAATGATATCGGCCTATACTCGTTGACATGTGTTGTAGAAGTGGGCGTAGTTCAGTTGGTTAGTGCGCGGCCTTCGGAGCTGGAGGTCCCCAGCTCGATTCTCGGTGACCAAAACGTGTGATCCGTGAAGCTTTAGCTTGAAATACCCGTAAAACGGGGCATTGACAGAGAAAGGGGGTAAAAGTGCGCACCGAGGGTCACAAGTTTATCAGTTAGTTACTATCACGTTTTACCCTCGTTAAACAAAGTCGCTTTACCTTTTTTATTGATGCTTATAATGATATGTAGAGATATTTGTTGACAGGTAATGACATGTATAGATATCTATTGACGAGTAAAGTACTTAATGACACGTGTTGATGCTTGTTGACAAGTTACTGACACTTAATTTCGCGTACTGATGCTTAATGACACCTACTGATACTTGTTGACACTTAATGACATGTAATGATGGTCAATGATACATACTGGCACATCCTGCAGGTGGCACCAAATGCTGGTCTCTCCCGACAGGTCGTAGTCGATCAGCGGCACCTGAACCTCTCCAAGCACGTGACTGTGTGAGTACTGATCGTAATAAAAAGCAACGAGCAGCAGGCTCCGTGAATAAACATCCTCATCATATAAGCTGAACTCAAAGCTTTCATTGTACAGCGGATTCACTGAGCGCCGGTGGATGGCTGTTTGCTTCCGGTGCTCGCGATCCGGAAGTAAACATAAAGTCATGCAAGTGTCCAGGCTTCCGGAGAAGTCACGTGGCGGGAAGTCTTTACCGCAGACCACAATAACATGCAGCTTGCGGCTTCGAGCAATGTGCCTGACAATAATGTTGACGTCACCAAGCATGCGGTCGACACCGACCGTTACAGTTCGCTCGTTCTGTCGGTACTGTTCGGGGTCCAAATGGCCGAGAGCTTCTTCGGTATAATACATCGATACGAGTCTGCAACACAGTGATCGCTCGAGTATCAGGAGAAATTAGAGCGAATTGCAGAACATAGCGAGTGTGTAATGGTTAGTCACGTGTCTACACGAAGAGTACTGTATGTTTGAAAGTGAAGTTGTCTGTTCACGTGTATGTATTGACGGTCACGTGTGTGTACCATGGTTCACGTGTGTAAACTAAGAGATCTGTATATTTTAAGGTCAGTCACATGGTCTGCTGTAGCTCACGTGTGCATATTTAGAGCCACGTGTTGGACTTCACGTACGTAAACTGAAAATCAAGATTGTGCCGAAGATCACGTGTATATACTTTGGGATCACATATGCTTAAAGGTCAAGTAAGCCTACTGAAGTTTGCTTGCGTTTGTTATATGGCTGACTGATTTCGCGTGCTGTGATTGGTCAATTTCAGGTCCGTAAGTTGCCATACGGAACTCTAGTTCTGGAGCGGCTGTCATTTACAGCCTCACTTGCTTCAAATAATCAACAAAGCCATAAAATAAACATCTTATTAGCCTCGTTTGCTCGGTCCGTACGGCAAGTTATGGATACTCGTTTTTTCCTTCCTTGTTTTCATGGCCTGCGCGCTTCGGGCACAAAAGGAATGAAAAAACTCGGTCCAGAAATTGCCATACGGACCTCAAGTGTTCATTGTATAATTTCTTGTGCACTCAAATGATGGCTGTGGGCAGTGATATTCAAAGTATTGTCACAGAATTTCCTGTGTACGAGATGTGAACAGCACCATGTGTGCTATTAAACTTTAAACTTTTAAGATAGTTTGTACTCGCGCTACCTCGAGGTAAAACTTGATTTTAGATGACATATGTTGTTAACTGCTTCATTTAACCACAGGTTTCAATCAAGTTTTTTCCCTATGTCAGTATGTGCCTTAAAGTGCTTTACAGTTCCTACCTGATTCCTGTGTGAGTTCCCAAAAGCAGCCTTACCGTGTACTCTGTCTACCATTTTCTGCTTTCAGTAGCAATAACTCAACCAAATTTCTTCTCAAGCCGTTTGATATAACATTAACCTGTCTGCTCCCTGTGTAAGTATCTAATGGCTTCGAGTCACGTTCAGGTCCTAATCCAGCACTGTGAACGCAGACAACCTTACTGAGTACTCTGTGGCATCAACTGCTATCAAAGACCATCACTCACCATAGTTCACTGCCGTTCAGCAGAAGCCGTTTTAGAAAACATTTTCCTGTTTCCCGAGTATCTGTCTGGAGTCATTTTCAGGTCTTAGTCAAGCGCTTGTAAAGGCAGACAACCTTACTGAGCACTCTGTGGGATCATCTGCTATCAATAACCATCACTCACCATAGTTCACTATTAATAATCATCACTCACGATAGTTAACTACCTTAATCTAGCGCTTGTAAAGGCAGACACCATGACTGAGTGTTCTATCTACCACCATTCGTCAACAATAAATTTCTTTATCAATCAGCACAAGCCGTTTTAAATAACATTTTCCCACCTGCTTCTTGTGTAATTATCTGTTTGGCGTCACTTCTTGGCCCTATCCCAGCGCTCGTGAAGGCAGACACGCTGACTGAGTACTCCGTGTAAACCATAAGATTACTGAGCCTCACAACTGTAGCCAACGTGGTGACGTTACGAATGTCCGACGTCCCTGAAGACCTTGCGCTGTAGAACACTATGAAGCCTTTTATGGCTCCATTACGGAACTGAGCTGCGGGAGGAGTGATGTTCACCAGGATACCGCGCTCCACGTCTGATGTCAAACGAACACTCATCGGGGGCTTTGAAGGAGCTGCAGGGCACATAAAAAGACAAGACAATATTTGTATGAAGCTGGCTAAACTCTCAAAGCTTGTCACATTCTGATTCACTGTCATTTGGCATCGCCAACTATCACTGAAAACTTAAGAGAGATCGTGGTGCAATCCTAATTAACAACTACCACGATCTGTCGCATTTATTGTCATCAAGGTTTATTGACAATCACTTACTATCAAATGTTCCACAACAACAACAACAACAACAACAACAACAAAAACAACAACAAAATGGTACTCTTTTTAAAGCGCTACTCTAAGCAAACATAACACTCTATATAAATACTATGTTCTAAAATATAAGTACGATGTTTTAAAACAAGAAAATAAAGCTGTTCAACATAAATCATTGTGCAACAACAGACGGCCACTTTCTCTGGCTCTGTGTTGATACCTGTTGCAGTTCTCACATGCTTAGTTAAAATAACTATGGTTCACGATTGTTTCTGTTACACTGCAAGTACAAACTCTGCTCTTCATGATTCCAAGGCTGCAACTTGTAACAATAAAGTGAAGCAAGTTTAATTAGCTATAGAACAACTTAACTACCAGCTTCTATAGCCTGAAGTTGCCAAAAGTCTAAAACTATGGTTCACAAACGCTTCTGTTACACTACAAGAACTGAATCTGCTCTTGATGATTCTACGTCTGTCACATGTAAAGTGACCATCAAACAAAGAGTTAAACAATTCACCTACCAGCTTCTAGAGTCCGAAGTTGCACCCAGCCACTCATGGGTCCTCGTTGAACAGTAGAAGCGCTCACAGATATGTTATACATGGTCCAAGGGTGTAGCCCGCGGAGGGTGTGATGTAAGGTTGAGTTGCCGCTAACGGTTACCATGGTTATATTAGTGAAATGGACAGGTCCCAGTGCTGTGAAATGAATGTTGTAATTTCGGATAACCCCATTCTCGGAACCATTTGGAACAGGCTGAAGATAGAAACACACAAACAATGTTAGGTTTCAACCTAACCACCACTGACTGCCAAAAATAATGAAAAAAGGAACCTTCTGTTGTCAATCTTGGTCATGCACCAAATGGACACCATCAATCACCCTCACTCTGCACGCTAAATATTATTGAACACCTTGCACGAACTCGCACTGCATTGTTACAGGTAAAACGCCAGTTTAACTACAAACCTTAAACTGCACGAGAATCTTGTCTGCTGCCATGGGAGTGAGCTGAACATCCTGAGGTGCATCCGAAGGTGCTGCGTGAAAATGTGAAGAAATATTAAGTGTGTCAGTGTGTACGTCAGTTCAGTGATACGGGTGTACACAGCTGACCCATTAAAGATACTAGTAGTTACTAATGGTAAGTGAAATGTTTCCAAGATCTTACGTGGGGAAAGCATAAACAAACCCAGTCGATTTGGCCATAGCAAAGCTGAATGATTTAAACTTAATTAAATACTTTAGTTTGGTAACTTTTTTAAAACTTAGTTTATGGAAACTTTGCATACGTGTTACAATTGACAGTTGAGTTCTACTTACCGCTTTTTAACACTAACATAGAGCAAAAATTAACGGCGACACAATATGTACCACAAAAATTAAAAGTTAACATTTAAAACTTGGAACACATAAATTATACACTTACTGACTAGTTTAATCCAACTAGCGTGTACATTTTAGATGGTGCATTTAGAATCAATAGCACACATGCAAGTATATTAGTCTGCGGTAACTTAAGTTTAACGTTAACTGGCAACACAAAGTATAACACGTGAACACGTTTATGAAAAAAACTGGTTTCCCAAGGATGTGAAAAATTAGAAAAAAAACCATTTAATTTCTCTGATAGATTATGTCTCAACTGCAAACTCTTATGTTTTACACATCAAACAATGTTAATTATGCTTTTTTTTAAAATGATTTTTGATGCAAAAGAGCAAGTTTCCAATAAGCCATACCTAATACTGATTTATCGTAAATGAGGTTGTGAAAAGTTACGTTAGTAACGATATCTTGATAAGTAACAATTTTTAAATTATTACACTGAATTTTATCAAACTAAATAAGACTTTTGCTATAGCTTTGCAAAACACAAACCAAATCATTATTGTAAGTTACCTATCAACCGTGCGATGTTAACATTTATTGTTTCCATTTACACACACCTGCTAGCTTACTTTCTCATTCGCAGACAGTTTTGTTGTTTATAGCAGAATTGATATCATCTTACTGACGTTTTACCTTAAATTTTTTGGTTGTTAACCTCCCGATAGGAAAAACTACTTACAATGGCACAATCATTTATATGAACAAGATTCGTACAGCTCACTTTTCTTTGAATGTTTAAGGACTTTAAAAGGACTTTCAAGGGCATTTATGGAACAAAATCAGAGCTATGGAGACCAGCCATGTGGAGATCTTAGCTCTCTAAAGGAATTTCCGGGACTACTTGATATTCTCTTTTGAAAACAGTTTGTTTTCAGACGACAAGAACCTAGGAGTCAAGGAATTCTGTAACTGTACGTTGGAAAGACGGCTTAGCTAAAACTGAAAGATTGACAGACTCATTGGCCGACAAATCGAAATTTGAAACTAAAACTGGTAGGTTTGAGTGTTGTAAACGCACACATAACGTGGAATGGATGGTACTGGTTGTCAGACTAATTATTTGCCGATCGAGGAAATCAAGAAAACATGCAAGTCATTTTATCTTTTTGATGCGTCCTATTACGTGTGTTTGCCAGTCAAAGTAGTATTTTCCTGAAAATAAGTCTTAGTAATTTTGTCGTTTCGAGCAGCATGTCTGCTTCATTGTATGTCATTATATCTACCTTTCTGTGTTAAATCTGTTACGGTTTCTCTGACTGACTTACTGCCTGTCTGTCTGTCTGTCTACCTGTCTGCTTGCCTAATTACAACTTTCTTATTGTTTGTCTTTCCACTTCCTCAAGAACAGCTTACAACTCTCACTCTTCAGTCCCTCACCTGATTCGCCAGTCACTGTGCTGACGTACTCTGTAAAGTTGCCCCAGTTCACCACCTGGCCCCCGGTGGCGGCCTGTACTCTAAAGATATACTCCTTATAGGGTCTAAGATTCCCTATTACGGAAGCCATTCTCGGAACCTCATTGGCTGCGAGTATCATCCTGAACACGTGACTCTCTCCTATCAAACGATACTCAATGGCATAGCGAATAATAATCCCGTTCTGTTTCTCAGGTTGTTCCCATCTTAATCTTATGGCAGTGGCATTAACTACACTGGTCTCTACATTTGAAGGTGCTGACGGGACTGTAAGGATATAAGGCATGCAAAGCAAATCAACAAGATTGAAACTATATATTAAAACAATATAGTGATAAGTGGTATGTGGTAAGTTGAAGTGATGTATAAATATAACAAGTAATACCTTCTGAGCGATAGCCCTAAAAAAGGAAATGAGAAAGAGTCACACGATAACAATATACAAGAAGGATCTCCCGGTTCTCACTTCCGTTGACTATAACACGGTACGTACTGAGGATGATATAACACAACCGAATTTGGACTGGCTTAATTTTTTTACATATATGCCCTTTCTTCTTCTGGCCATTGATGAGACAATGCATTAAATTTCAAATATGGCAATTCCAACGCTATAACCACTCCCCTTCCCTCCCCCGTAAGTCCAAACACCACTGGACAACACCAATACTTACATCCTTCCAGTGTTCTGTTGTACACACCGGCAGCCTCTCCATAACCAATGGTATTCTTGCTGCTAACATTGAAGCTGTATGCAGTGTAGGGCTCCAGTGAACTCACTGTGTATGATGTCTTCGTGAGGTTGTCGACAACTGCAACAGGTGAGTCAGCAGCTTTCCAAGCCAGCATGTACCCAGTCAGTGGGCTATGTCCATCAAACCCTGGTTGCCAAGACACCAACATAGATGTGGACGATAATGGAAAAGCAGACAAACTGATAGGTTTGCTCGGAGGAACTGCAAAGATTCAAATTCAAAATAAACTCATTCGCACAAGCATTTCTCAAATGGTGTAAATTATTCTCGCAGCATAGGAGTGAGTATTTGTTGATCAATATCAGTAATAACGAAAGGAGAGAGGGACATCTTACTTGCAAGACAAAGACGACAGAACAGTTGACGACACTAAAACTTAAAACAGGGCATGTCTGAACAACTTTAACAGCTTAAAAGTCGTTAAAACGTAAACTTTTCCATTATGACATCTAACTAATTTACCAAGACAAGTCAATGTGTATTCTACCCATGCGATTTCTTAAATTCGACACATTCTTGCAATAAACTGGCCAAAACAACTTAAAAGTTATTATAATGATCAATTTATACTGAAAAGTTAACATTCAGTTAACATACTGTACACTTCTTTCATAATTTGCCCCAGTGACCATAACAATAACTTCAAGTCGAGGTCCATCTCCCAGTTCTCATACGTTTGCTGTACTTTGCTAACTGTACTTTGGTCCTACTGGCCTCGATTCGATGTTTTTGTTCATGGCCACTGAGGCACATTATGAAAATGGTCTATGGTAATAAATACATTACTTATGATGATTTCAATTTCGTCCCCAGGCCCTTCCCTTTCCCGAGACAGAGACCCTGGTTGTGTCTGGTCATATGGCTATATACTTTTTGTTTTTAGTTGTGTTGCTACGGAAAAGGATGACTTAAATCATCAATATTGCCGGATGAGGTTTCTTTGGAACCCTCTCCAACCGGTGATAGAAAAGCTTATCAATACAATACTGATACGAGATTCTGAAACTTCGAACGACCGCTAGGAAATAGGTTGTGAGTCGTAACTGTATCGACATATGAGTAAATGCTATTACAGCTTCACTGTCTCACCAACTCAACAGAACTTGATTTCAAGATTGACACTAGAAAATTTACCGAGTCTTGATAATATTTTGCCCCTTTCAATATAACCATATTTAGAAAGGTCACGAAAAGAAATCAGGAGTAGCTGTGCTTATTTAAGCACAACGGTTTTGGTGCTGAAAAGGCTGCAAAAAGGTAATTTTGAAAACGGTGCAAACTCAAATCGTTGCCATATTCTGACCTTGTACTGTTAGATTCCCTCCCATTGTTGCTCGTCCTACAACATTTTCTGCCGTACAAGTGTAGGTTCCAGAATTAGCCCCTTCCACGTTGATTAAGACAGTCACGCCTGCCGTAACAGACACACTGCCATGCTGTGATAGTGGGATGCCAGTCTTCTTCCAGCCAATGACTGGTGTAGGAACTCCCGTGGCACTACAGGATAAGGTTGCATTGTGGGACATCTTCACAAGAGATGGAACTTGGAATGAAATGATCTTTGGTTCGACTACGAAGCAAATAAAACAGCACTATCAATTGGGGAGTCACTGGTTAAGAAATTCTACAGACGTCTTTACCTCTCTTTGCTGTTTTATTTCATAAGAATAAATAAGTTGAAATCATGTTGCAATTCCAATTTACTTTAGATGCGGGTACTTTTCATTAATTACGGAGTAGGCCCTTTGCAGCTAGAGGTTACATGGTACAAAATACGGCAAACTGGAACGCAAAAGAATGTGCAAGACTCCAACAACAAAACACAATTAACTAGAAATGTGCGATTTTTCTTTGTTTTACATTTCCCAGTGGAGTCTTGCACTTTATTTTGCGTTCCAGTTTGGTGCATTTTGTACCATGTGACCTCTAGCTGCAAAGGGCCTATTGACTAATGACTAAGAAAACCTCTGGTGACCCAACAATGTAAGTAACAAGGTATTCATTACCACAATTAGGTTGATAATGTGCGCAAAAGTTTTCAGCTCACACAGTGCTATTTTCCCAAAAGATGTCAGATGTTTGGTTTGTTAAGAGAAATACGCAACAAGATAGTAATTGTCGCAGTTTGGTTTGTTGAGTTTGTGCACATTAATTACCGCCCAATAAGTCTTTTAGCGCATACGGTGCTATTAGAAAGTTGAATGTGAATCACTGGACAAATCTACAATAACTTACAGCAGTAGTATATTCTCCGCTCATATTCAGAAATGGAATGTATGATATTCTACAATAAGTTTTTAACTTACAGCAGTAATATATCCTCTCCTCATATTCAGAAATGGAATGTATGGTACTTATATGTAACGCGAGGAAATGGTGTCCTATATAACTTATGACTTTGGAAAAGGTCGCTCGAAGAGAAGGACGACTGACGACTTTTTTTCACTCTGGACCAAAAGAAAAACGTTTATTTGTAAACATAAAAAGCATATTTATAATATTTGTTTCCTTTACTTCAGAGTGTTACAACTTTACAAAATATATGTATTTCCAGTTGGCGATGTGTTATTTTAGGGAGAATGGGACTTGCAAAGAGGGAGTTTGAAAAGCTTAATATTGTATACATTTTTACAAAGGGAAGTATTATATTAATCTCTTTTCGGCCGGGAGGCTCTTATTCTCAGTGCAATCTAAGTTGTAGTACTAGCTGATACAGAAAAGTTTTGACGGCAGGTGGGTTTTCGGTTGCGCGACATCTCCTAACATAACTTAAGGAACTTAAAGCAATTTAGATTCTGCAGTTATGTACGGTAATTCTAGATTTTGGTCTTACCGTGAACTATTAAATGTGCAGTGACCACGTGCGACGCCAGCCCATTGGAAACATTACAGCTGTAACTGCCAGAATCAGCTGGGGATGTATTGAGTATGGTCAGTGTGTCTGCTGTTATTACTATTCTACCGCCATGTGACAACTGTCTGTCACTCTTGTACCACGTGACTGTTGGCTTGGGGTCACCAGATGCAGAACAATAGAATGAAGCTGAGTCTGACTGGTTCACAGTGACGTTGACTGGGTGGGTGTCCAAGGAAACTGGCACTGGGAAAAACATGCCATATTATTTAAGTAACGGTGAGCACTTATTAATCAGTGAAATAACTTATAGCAGCAACATTATAAGAATTTTAAAAAAGCAAAGAAAAGATCTAGAGAACACGAAAACTTATTATTACTAATTCACAGGCTATTATTTTGGGGAACCAAATTGCATCATCTTCATGCTTTTTCTTGACACACGCAACTATTCGGTCTTAAGTGTGTGGCTTTTCATTTAGTTTACCGGGGATGATGGAGGCGTGCTAATCTTGCTTAATGGGACGTCACCGTTTCCACAACCAAGATTTACTGATAACATCAACAAGGTCGATCAGACAAGATTTGCCAGACAGAAAATCCGTAACAATTTCCAAGAAAAATAATAGGAAAAACTGTGCTAACCAAGCTAAGCCAGACCAAAATCTTTTGCATCGAAGGTAAGAGTAAACAGAGGCCAGGCATATCACAGACACAAAAGAGAAAAGGTGAGAAAAAGCAGTGTCAGCAAAGGAAAAAATTAATATAATTTTGTCGCCAAAAAAAAAAACCCGGTCAAAACTCGAGTTCTCGGCTTCTGCTTTGGGGGGGG
>JAOBYF010064564.1:0-12270 GCA_025403605.1 Parazoanthus darwini
GTAGAATGACCAGAAAGGTAAATGACAAATAAATATGGGTAAAACATCATTTCCATTAAACAGATAAATATCTGAAATAGGTATTTAGTCCAAATAGATACTGAATGGCTGACCATTTCCAGAGATGGCCTCTTAAGAAGATGTACTTTTATGTTAAAGAATCTTCTACTTTTGACAAAGTGTACAAGTACGTACTGCATCATGTCCAACTGTATTTTATGGAAAAAACGTGTAAAAGCTCCAAAGAAATGGTGTCCACTGAGAACGTTTTAGTAACTTTGGAAAGTTGGTTACGAAATGTTTTAATTGCTGTACTTTTGAAAAAACAGAAGATAATCTCCGATTTGTTATATTTTTTTTTACACTTTACAAGCATCTAGAAATTGACCGACTCCTAATCCTCAGAAGCCGAGGAGTAGGATCTGTGTTTACATCACTGGACAGATTGAGACAACAGTAAGTTTGAGTTGCCGAATTGAACCCGTCATGCACTTGGTTTTAACTTTTTTTAAATGACGCTTCAAAAGCGCCAGAAAAAGCATTTTGTCATTCCCCCCACCTCCCTCCAGACGTACAGAGCTACTTACTGTCTTGTTGAGAAGTGTTGTTCAAACATAGACCACTTTCGTAGTTATCTACAACAAACACCCACGTATGAAAACCTTATTTTACAAATCAGCCTGAGTCTTACGCCAGTATCCGGTGTTTAGGGGGAAATGTTCTTTACAGGGTTCATTCTTCTCAATTCAGGATTTCAACTGCTTGCTACTGTTCAAAATAGTACTTTACGCCCATAAAAACAATCGTGTCGAAAAAACTACAAAGTCATTCAAAAGCGAGGGGAGTACATTTTTCGCAGTTTGTTTAATAATGTTGAAAGTTCTATTTGTCCTACAGCGCTTATAAATAAAGGAAGCATTGTTAGTATGCGCAAAGTACGTTTTTGCCCATACATGGGATCATATACAATGCGACGTCGTCATCCCGCACATGTAGTTTTTGCACACAAAACATATCGGCAAATATTTGGCTGCCTAAACACTCTAAGTTTCATGAAAACGATAACGGACATGGATAAAAACTTGTTTAGAAAAGTTTTTTACAAATTGCGACAAGGGGTTATTACAAATTGCGAAAGCTCACTTTATTAAAAATTGCGACAAGTGTTATTACAAATTGCGACAGGTACGTTATTACAAATTGCGACAAGTTTTATTACAAATTGCGACAGGTATATTACATATTGCGACAGGTATTACAAATTGCGACAACCGTTATTACAAATTGCGACAGGTATTACAAATTGCGACAACCGTTATTACAAATTGCGACAGGTATTACAAGTTGCGACATTATAACAAATTGCGACAGTACAGATCAATACATGTCTACAGAATTTTTGGTGTAGCTAAATTTAATCCTGAACTGCAAAATTTAAAAATAAAAATTAACCCTAGAAAAGCTAAGGTAATAAATCTACTCAAGGGGGCAGGGGATCAGTTGCACCTACCAGATGGTTGCACATAAAAGATCGAGCTTTAGTGTGTAGGCAGCTTTATGGTTTAATTGAATACTTTTCAGTAGAAAACATGTATTTACAGCGCTAAATAGGAAGGTAAAGAAGAATAAAACATAAATGATATACATTATAAGGGAAGCGTTATCCAGTTAACGTCAAAAGATGTGTTTGTAATTGCACTACAGGTTTTGCAAGTTTCGTTTTGATTGCTCCAAAGCCTTAGATCTTAGGTTGGAAAATGCACTCTTTGGCTTGGTGAGTTCTTCGGACACAGGCTAGATAATTTCCCTATTGATTGACGAAAACAGTAAAAATGTGTGCAGAATTGTCAAATTCCTAGCTAACGCTTATTGTGCTAAGACGGATTTGTTATCTCTGATCGTTTTTGCTAATATTTCTTTGTGAACTTGACCATGGATTAGTTCTAGATCTCTTGTAGTCGAACGGCGAAATTTTTAAATTTGCTATTGCAGGTCCAGTCTCCTCGCTTGTAAATTTCTTCTCCGCCATATTTTTAAATGGGAACTTGCTCGCTCTTTCCTTCCAGTTGTCCTCAAATGTAACAAAGATAGGTTCGTTTGAAAGAACTCCGCATGTATTGTTTTGGCTGGAAATTTTAATAAATCCGTTGTTGCCCCACCGCCTACCCCACGAGTTCTTGATAAGCCAGTAAGGCTTGCCATTCTGCTCCCCGTACCCAACCACCACTACACCATGGTCCGTCTTTTTACCTGAAATGAAACAAAGTATTGTCATGAACATTGCTTACAAGTCTCCAGCTGGTCTAGCTGGTCCGACGAGTCAGTTCTAAAATGTAACGCACGAACCATCCGAACTGGTTCCGGCCAGAATTACCCTGCTCATGGATCAGAGCCGCTCAGTTCTCCGGCTCCGGTCGGCCAGGTTACTGAACAGATTACTCTAAACGACCTACAATTATTTTTTTCTTTATTTTCCAATTGAATCATAAACGAGGAGCAAAAGATACGACCGGATGTCAGATTTAGATCTGTTTTTTGGCTGTTTCTTGTTCACGTTTGCAAGTATTTTGTTCAACAAAATTCAGTGTTCTCAGTGTTGGGGACGAGGGAGTCTGTAAAACTGATTGTGAAACTGTAGGGAACTCAATTGTTTAAATAAACTGTGCACTTAAAAATTATGAAATTTTGAGTTGCGTCTCACAAACGTTTGACCTTGATTATGCTGTTGCGTGTTTTGAGACCAAGGCAGACATGGCCATAATGTCCTTTTTTTAAAAATTTTGATTTAGCTTATTTACATTGTTGATATCAAATAAAATACGAAAGAAACATTGGATACACATTTAAATTGGTGCGGAAATTACTTAAATATAAAATAAATTGTGTGTTACTATTTTTTATTTTTGCAGTGTTTATAATTTTGTTTTCTGCAAAAAGCGAGGTTTCAGCTTTTCGATCAAGTAGTTTTCTTTGATTTATAAACGCAAGATGGGTGAGACGGAGAGAGCTGGAAGTAAAGGTTTCAATTTTTCTTGAAAAATGAGTCGATGCCGCCTAACTAAACTAATCAACAGCAATGTAATATTATTTGAATTGTCTATGCCAGAAAATTTAACTTACTGCATTCAGGATCATCATAAACGCCTTTGCTAAAGAACTTAAACGACTTCTTGTCCACGTTCACGGCAATCGATGCGGGGCCGAAGCGTGCGAGGCCTTCTTTCAGTTCTTCGACGTTGTGTTTACTTGTTGTCATAACTTTTGTAAAGTTCACCGTTGTGCAGTTGTTTTCCTTTCCGCAATGACAGTAGCCCTCCTACCAAAAGAGGACATATCTAAGGTTAGACTAAATCACCTAGCTTTGTTTGTTAAACGTACCCAAACACATTAGGCGTTACCATTAATTTATGGCTGTCGGTGTAATCTTTGACAGTCTGCAAGAAACTAAAAACTTGTTTCTAATCGTTATCTTTTACAAACAGAAATCATATAGATCCGTAAGGCCCATTAAAACGGGTCAAAAGCAACAACATCAACATTTTACCTCTTATGCTAATGTAACAAAAAGGAAGGAACAAGAAAATGGAATACAGGTTGCTAAGTGGCTGGTGGTCCACCTGTAATAACCATTTACATGATTAAGGGGCTGATTGAAACAGGTGATCCGGAAACTGATTCATTTGACCCCAGTTTCTAGTCTTGGGGACGTATCATTTATTACGGGGAGGGGGTGAGTTTGGGGGCGGGATGATTTGTAATTTGAGGTCACGCCTGACGGTCTTGTTTGTTCAGATATTATTCATCAGTTTTACAAAGTAGTACTAGTAAAAACACCGCCTGTAGGTGATGCATTTTATCAGTCAAAAACATGAGAGTTGAATATTCCAGTTCATTTCTACTCAGTACAGTGCATGCAGTAATTCGAAATCAATATTTCATAATCCCATACAAACTTTCACCTAATGTACCAATTGAATAACCTTTAATATTTTCAAGTTCAAGTATTACGTAAAAGTAACAGTTTTCAGCAGACCCTAGCTGTTTTCCTGGGCCACTGAACTGCTTTCAAGCTTTTAGTTATAAAAAGTGCTGAGTCTCAAATTTTTTTGTTTTGATTTTGAAGATCATTAAAATAGCACTTCTCGTAGTTTGAGTTCAGTTTTGGTCATATTTACAAATTCTAACAGAATTGCACTAAATTTATTTCATAAAATCTAAAAAATGAGAACTCCCTTCTGAAGTTCCCCGTATGAAATGGCCATGCAGCCCCCCGCCCCCTCCCCGTAATAAATGATACGTCCTTTTTATAAGACCTTGTAGATAACGTCAGAGAAACGTTTATGGATTGTGAGCACCTAGCAAAATGGCATTCCGTGTTTTCAGAGGGGAACGAGAGATCTCTGTCTGCCAGGCAAATTATTTATGAAACAATTAATAAATTCACGAATGTCGACCTACGGGAAACTACATCCTCGGAGACCCAGGACCAGTCGGTGAGTCTCGGGAGGGCAAATAATAAATATCAGACGCCAAGGGAAGCGTTTTGTATCGACCCTGAGTTTTCTCCCGCCCTATCGGCTACCCCTGGGTTTCCGAGGATACTGGAATCTATAAACGGGCTAGATTACCTCATTATCTTTATATCAGGCTCGAATACAACGAGGAAGACCGCATATAAAAACGGTCAGACCAACCTGTGCAAGGTATCGTCCATAGCTAGCCCTAGTGGCTATTCCATGAGTCTTGATCCACTTCAGCGCCTTCCACGACTGTCCTCCGCGACACCCAAAGTTACCGAAACCCCAGGAGCAGTCGAGAAGCTGCTGTTTTGATAGCTCTACTAGTTTACCTGTCTGAAGAGACAGATTGAAGATGGAATTAAATAATACTTTACTTACCCAGTTAAAACAGTCAAGAATAGCAACGTGCTGTGTGGCACATAGGAGAAGGAAATCCCAAGTTTGGCTCGACTTATGAGAATCCTCTGAAAAACAACAAATATAAAAACACATACTATCTTCTGGAGTGCGCACTTCCTTCACCTCGCTCCAGGCTTTCCCACCAGCTGGGCTATCAACAGCAATCGTGAATTTGTAGGTGGTGTAAGGGGTAAGCCCCTTCAGTTCAAACTGTAATTGCGTTCCTGGAACTCTGAATGGTCCTTTGTTGGGCGAGGGTTCAACCTGGGGATTAACATAAACACAAGTAGAAAAAATCACCTCTGCTCTTTCATCTGAAATAAAGCAAAAGATAAAACACACGAAACACCACATCTTCAGGTTTTTCCAGAACCCCTCACGCAAGAATTGTTTGCTAAAAGGAATTTAGGATTTTAAGGTAGGTGAACTAGCAAATGGCTTATGCACGAAAACTGTTAGTTCATATCAATTTGACCATCATTAGAGAGGGCAACTCTGGCATGTTGGGATGCAAACAAAGACAAGAAGAGAAACTGAGAAAGAAAAAAATCAAACTATCTTGATGGGAATTGAGACCATGACACTCCAATTTCATGGTAGGTGCAGACCCCGCTGAGCTACAGAGACTACCCTTACTACACAGACAGAGAACGGAACCAACCCCAGAAAAAAATTCATCAATCTGAAACCTTGCCTAATCAGACCTGCTCATATTGGTATCGAAGGTGTGAATTGCTCTCTGGTCTTGTTGTGCTCTGTTTATGTATCGGACATCGGAAATCACAACAATATCAACTTTATACTATATATTTTCTAGAATAATATTCTACAAACTGATTGGGAGAAGATGGAAAACCTAATGAAAAACTTGTTTTCACACTTTAACCAAATCTGGAAACTTGCAGACTTCTTCACTATTGGAATCTATTTCGACAGCTGGTAGTTTCAAGTGTTTTATTATTGAACACTGCACACAATAGGCTTGATGCAAAATGGTCTATAGAATTTAAAAATACAACCAAATCTCAAAAATAACCTATTGACATCTCAGATAAATAGGTCATTGTGATTTTTAAGTTAGTCCCACAAACTCTTAAAAACGGTTCTCTGTGAATCCCTTATCTTCCAAATGACAAATAGAAATGCTGTCGATCTAAAATCTCACAAATGCAACGATGTTTACCTTTCAAAGAGTTTCATAACAATTCAAATAATTCACTGAACAAAGGAAAGAAATTTCAAAGTGGCGTACAAGCTCTTTAAATGCAGATGCAGTCTGAGATAATGGCTTCTGGAAGAAAGATCTCTCATACCTGCTTAATCACATATTTCTTTATTTCGCCATCGACCACTTCGGGCTTTTTCCACGTGAACTCCACTGACCGCGAGGTCTTAGCAACAGCAGTGAACTCGAGGGGGGCAGTGGGATCTGGGGTTCAACACATATACGTAACTAATTTACTTTGGGGATTCTTTAAACATCAAATTGTAATATTACTTTAGTTTGAAGAGATTAGCGAAAATGACACGGCAATAATTGGAACTGATTCACACAAAAAGGGCAAGATTTTTTGTTTGATATTTTACCATATATTTTTAGATGGATGTATTTTTACATTGCCTTCTAAATTTGGCCGATTTTCGTGTCGTGAGGTTTTGCTTGGACCGAAATATTCTTGAAGATACTGAAGTAAAATTTCTGCATTGCGTACACAAAGTGCAAACAAAAAAGTGCATTTAGGAAGTAGAGGTGAAATTTAGCCGCAAAAGTAAATCGCAAATACTCAAAGAAACTCAATGTGCAAATTTAAGGCAGGACCTCTAAAAACCCGTGCTTAAAAGGAATTCCGAATCTTTATTCCGAATTTTTATCCCAAAACCCAACGAAATCAAGCATTTCCAAGTGATGTCCGAACCGACTAAGCACTCCTGACATGGCGATGTTTACATATTGGGAGGCACTTACCCAATTTCTCAGTCCTGAAGGTTTGCTTGGGGCTGGGAGGCCCAGCTCCGGCCACTGATTTTGCCCGAACTTCAAATATGTAGGCAGTGTCGGGCTTCAGGGAGCAGACAACGGTATAGGGCAAGGAGGTTGTCGCTTTCTCTTTACCGTCGACAGACACTATGTATTTCTGCAAGAAAAAGGACACAAAATGTTCAAAATACAATCCTCGTAAGGGTCCTCCAGCTCTACCTTCTATGTTCTATTTCGTTTCGTTTCGTTTTAGGTACTACGAAGTACATAATAAATAGAATCTATAAAATATGTAAATTCAATGTAAATTTAATTAGGCTTCTCGTATTTTTTATTACCATAACTGAAGACCCATGTGTAAGCCACGCTGTGATGTAAACACTAGAAGACTAGTTTTGAAAAAAACTGTTTTTTCTGCGTTGGCGAGTATAGTTCAAGAAAGCTGTAAGCTTTTAGCCCTTCGTCAGAGCAGACTGTCTGCAAAGTCTGTTCTGACGAAGGGCTAACGCTCCCAACTTCACGGCACCCAATCAAAACGCATGTTCACATTGTGCTGTAGGCTACCTCATTAAATATTTATCATTTTCATTATTATTATTATTATTATTGTTATCGTTATTATAGTAGTAGAAGTAGTACTTGTAGTTGTATTATTTTTATCTTTGTTATTGATGTTACTGTTTTTTATTACCAACAGGAGCTCCTCAAATAGCTGGGGTAGTAACGTCTTTGACATCAATTTCTTGTTTTCGCTTTTCTATCTAAATCATCTGTTAAATGTTTTGTATTTTTTGGAAGGAAGTTTACAAATCGAATGAACTGCAGATTCAATTTTGAAGCCAAACTAAAAATGCGAAAATTTGTATTTCGACTTCCACGTTGTTTTTATAACCCTAAACTTGTGGTGACCAGCTAACTTCATCTTCATATGCACACTATTACGTTATGTAATTAAAGTACATATTACAGTATATATTGTTCTGTGCAGTTGTCCTTTTCCTTGTTACTCTCTATTGACAAAAAAAATGACACAACTTGTCGTTTTATCGGATACAGGGTACTTTAACAGGGAAAGGAAGTACAGCGATACCATTTCCTGAAGTTCTGACTCCCTACCATTCGGAAAGGGCAGCAGAACACGGCCTCGAGAAACAAGTTAACACAGTACAATAGAGAAAAACATCACAGACCAGAACCGAACGCATTGAAAAATAGCTAAGCATATCAGAATATAATCTCACAGAACAGAACAAAGTAGAATAGAACAGATTTGAACAGAGTATAATAGTCCAGAACACGACAGAATACAATATACAAGGCAGGGCAAGGCACGTCCAAGATACAACAAAACCTGGCAATTCTCCAGCCATTCTATGCTTCCATATCCAGCAATAAGAATGACCGCAAGGGGGATTGGAAAATGTAAAATGTGATCAGGTTCTCACCTCCACGGGGAAATTCCTTTGGTCATTCGTGGACATATAGGGCGCCTCCCACCGGATATTTATACATGTGCCATTGGAACCTGTCTTCACCAAATTGCGAGGGGGCATCGTCGGAGCTGCACAGTGCAAACAAGAAAAAATGTGAAAAAACAACAAAAGTAGTTGCAAGATCAAAGTTAAGTTCAAACATACCTAACTAATTTGTTTTGTCAAAACAATCTAATAATTTTTGGAAACATCCATCGAAAAGATCTTTGCACGGTCACTTCTACCAAGGTTCTTTGCACGATCACTTCTGTCAAGGTTCGGTACATACAGAACAAATGTATTACTTTGTGTTTACATATATCAAGATGATCCATAATAGAACCACACTGAAACACCGTCACAGCCTACACAGCCCATTTACCAGTCGAAAACGTTAGATTTGTATCTGAACAGGGGGAGTCAGGATGGCCGAGTGGTTAGCGCTCGAACCCTGGGCTTCGCATGTGGGCTGAGATTTGTCTATCTCCTTCTGACTCCGAGGATTTTTCTCCGGGTTCTCCGGTTTTCCTCCCTCCACAAAATCGACTTTCACACCAAGATCTGTGCCGTCGAGCGATTAAACAAAAGCCACTGGCTTGGGAGAATGGGCGACCACTCCAAGCGCAACGACGTTAAATAAAGTTTTAGTTAAACAGTGCCCGCTTCTAGACATTAGCTGGTTACTTGTTTTTCTTGTCAACAAATGTTTAAACACGTGCAAAGCCGTGAACGATCACTTTTATCATCCACTATACCCCGATGGAAATCTTTATTTGTCAGTCTGTTATGTAAACACATTACGTACTTCATCCTGCCACAGGCTTACTCAGAATAACTAACTTTACCACAGGCTGACCCATTACGAGTCCATTTTACTGCAGTTTAGCAAATCAAGCGTTTTTCATACTACAGGCTGACAAATCACGGCTCTCATTACAGGACTTATCAAACAACATTAAACTTTACCACAGGCTGGCGCAGGGCGACAAATCAGGCTTTATCGTACCAGAATCTAGATTCAATTTTGCTACAGGATAATCCAATCTGAAACACTCTTGCCAAAGGCTGACACACAATGATTTAAGCCTCTCACTGGTCGACACTTTAAGAATAGACCTCATTACAGGACTGATCAAACAACATTAAACTTTACTACAGGCTGGCGCAGGATGACAAATCAAGGCTCTATCGTACCAGAACCGAGATCCGATTTTACTACATGACAATCCAATCTGACACACTCTTGCCAAAGGCTGACACACAATGACTTAAGCCTCTCACGGGTCGACACTTTAAGAGCAGACCTCATTACAGGACTGATCCTACAAGATTCAACTTTACCACAGGCTGGCGCAGGTGGGTTCCAACAAGAGATAATTTAACCAATGGTTTGCCAATCATGACTCAACTCCATCACAGATTTACCTTCCCCTAATATACATTTCTCAGGTTTATGTTTATCACCAGCGAGACTTGACACAGCACACACTGTTCCATTCAATCGTCATCTAATCCTACCACACAGAACACAGAATGTCCGACCACAAATTCAATGTCTTGTGATGAAGATTTAGTCTCCTTTAATACCAAACTATCTCAGTATGTTACAGCAACCTTTGCTAAATTGAACGCTATAAAAGGTTCTTGATATTTGACACTCAGCTTTCTAAATAATTATGCAATTGAGGTAATCACAATAGTTAATCACTATTATATAAATGAATAAATTTTGCATCTTAAATTATAAGTACATGTATGCATGTATATTTGTGCTGGGCTGTCATTGGCTTCTAAGAGCGCTCAATACTTCGTAGAGTTGGATTAAACGTTCAGAAGCACAAAACGTTACGGTTAAGCCCGGCGCCAAAACGGTCAAAAAAAATTAAAGCTGTAAAACTGCAAAACTTTAAAACTCGGCAACTGCAGTCTCACGATTGGTGGCGATCATCAGACTAAACGAAAAGTGCTAAGAGTGTAAAAGAGTGTGTGTGCGTATGTACGTGTATGTGTACGTATATTTATATAATCATTTTTCAGTCTTACCTGATACATTGGTCTTGACCATTAGATCAACGGATGCTGTACCTTGCCCGATCTTGGTATACGCAGATATCTGGAAATTAAACCATTAAGTTTTTAGACTCTTTTAACTTCATCTGGTTTTATAATGACTAACAGTTACGAAGAAGATATTAAAAATGTTGTAACACAACGTTCGTCAGATGGTCGTCACAAAAAACAAAACAAATGATTAATGAACAAGGATCGCCAACATATAACAATTACTTGGCATTATTAGTATAACCATCGCTACCTCATAGTCACAATCATGGTATTCATCAACGCAACGACAATGACAATGACATTCACCAACACCGACACTATCAAAGCTTCATTATTACTAGTCATCGTTACTACCACCATAACCATTATCATAACCATCAACGTCACGACAACCATCATTACAATGACAATTATCACGACTATCACCATCACTGTCACAACAACCATTATTAGAATGACAATTATCACGACTATCACCATCAATGTCATAACAACCATCATTAGAATGACAATTATCACGACTATCACCATCATTGTCACAACCATCATTAGAATGACAATTATCACGATTATCTCCATCATTGTCACAACAACCATCATTAGAATGACAATTATCAAGACTATCACCATCAATGTCACAACAACCATCATTAGAATGACAATTATCATGACTATCACCATCACCAACACGATCATGAACATTGTTGAGGAACGGATGTGAAGACTAACCTGAAAGTTATAGCCAGTGTCCTCCTTTAATGCAGTGAAGGTAGCCTGTGTGACGGTTGGGCCGTAGGAGCTTACCCTTCTGTCTTCGTTGGAGGACCACGACTCCACCTATATATGGAGAGAATATGTTGGAGTAACGACTGGGCATGCGTGCGAAGTAGTAACAGAAAAAAGCTGGCCAAATTTCCAAGACGGCGTCTTGAAATCCAATTCTTAGAGCAAGAGTATGAAGTGTGTACGACTCCACCTATGTATACACGGATCCAGAGTTTCAAATTTCCAGTCCAAATTTAAAGGAAAAGTGTGCACTCATTAAGTCAGACCATTGTTAAACATCGCCTGACTTAATGGGTGCTCGCTTTTCTTTTGAATTTGGACCGGAAGTCTGAAACTTTGGATCCGTGTATGGAGAGAATATGCTGGAGTAACGACTGGGCATGCGTGCGAAGTAGAAAGACAAAAAAGATGGCCAAATTTCCAAGACGGCGTCTTGAAATCGAATTTTTAGAGCAAGAGTATGAATTTTTTAATTTTTTCGACCCAAAAATTATGCGACTGACCTTTCACAGAGGACGAAGAAAAGCAAGTTAAGCAAACCTGGTGAGATAAAACCCTTAATTTTTGTACATTTTTCTTGTTTTTTGAAAACTTGTGAGTTTGGTTGGCGTTTTTCCGACATGTCAGAGAGAACAGCAACAATGGCTTAAGAACAAAACAAACTCCTACCACTATTTAGCTTTCAATTAGATGGTAAATTGATTTTAAAATACTGTTAAACTTATAGTTCTTACATCTTTGCAATACTGAATATCAAGGATTTTCCGGGAGTATTTTGTAATTTATCCAACGATGTTTCCAAGAAGTATGTAATAATCACACTAAAGAGAGAAACAAAGGTTTTGCTCGGCTGGAGTATGCATAAAGTTGATGATTTTTAATAAAACATTCAAAACTTAAAATGGAAGATTTTTTATTAATGCTTGTGGAAGCCTCAAAGTGATAAGAGTCCCTAATCGTGGTAAATTTAATAAAGATTTGGTCCTAAATGCACTAAAGGTCCTGAATGTAATACGGATTTGGTCCTAAATGAACTAAAGGTCCTGAATGT
>JAOBYF010064675.1:0-12267 GCA_025403605.1 Parazoanthus darwini
TACAGTGGTGCGGCGAACGTTTTAAAACTGCTTGAGTCAAATTCCTCTGGTTTATGGCTAGGCCCCGATTGATGCGTGAATCAAGATATTTCACATACTATCATTACAGCTCACTGAATTCATTTGCCTTACGTCTTCTTAATCTGTGCTCATTTGCCTTCATCAATGTCCACTCTCCTTCCTCTGTCTTCATTTTGCTTCATCGGCCTTCATCCTGCGTCATCTGTCTTCATTTTCCCTCATCTGTCTTCATTCTTCTTCACCTGTCTTCATTCTCCTTCATCTGTCTTCTCTTTCCTTCATCTGTCTTCATTCGTCTTCATATCTCTATTCATTCTGCTTCATTTATATTCCTTCGGCTTCATCCGTTTTCATTCTCTATTATCTATGGCTTCAACCGTCTTCACCTGTCTTTATTTGCCTTCATCTGCCTTCATCCTGCTTCATCTGCCATCATTCTCCTCCATCTGTCTTCACTCGTCTTCATCTTTCTTCATTTGCTTTCATCTGTATTTATTTGGCTTCATCTGTTTTCATAGCTGCTTCATCTATCTTCATTCTGCTTCAAGCAGAATTAAGACTGACGGGAAACTGAATGAATACAAATGAAGACGATAAACAGATGAAGCAAATGAAGACAGATAAAACAGAATGAAGACAGAAGAAGCACCGGGCATTTGACATTAGTATCCTTTCCAATCTTTATTATGCTCTCATATACAAATTTTTAACTTATGGAATAATTATATGGGGCAACACTTATTCAACAACTCATCACCCACTTATTACCTTGCAGAAAAAGGCTGTCTGCCTCATCACTTTTTCAAAGTTTGATGAGCATTCAAGCCCTTTATTCAAATTACTAAATATGATTATTATAAACTGCATGATCTTGTGCAACTACAGTACATATAGCAACTTTAATGTTCAAATACCACAATCAATTGCTACCTTTTATTTTCAATACTTTCTTTACACCAGTCAATCAAATACACAATTATAACACAAGATCTGCAGCTAGACAGTCATATTTCCTTCCAAGAGCAAGAACTAACTATGGCAAATTCAATATAAGATTTCAAGGGCCAAAAATCTGGAATTCAATTGAAGAAAACATCAAATCTGCTTCTCTTAGACAATTTAAAAAGAAACTCAAAGAAAACTTTATTAAATTGTATTAATATGATAAATTAACTAGTCCTTTTACTTGCATGCTCTCTAAAAATATGTCTGTCTCTTACCTTCCTCCCAGTATTTACTTGTTAATTATTTAAGTATTTAATATATATTTATTTATATAAATTTATTTCCAAATTTACCTATTTATTAGGAAATTGTACCTTGTGTATGTGTGTGGTATAAGGGTTATATCTTTCTTTTAATTAGTACCTTCGGCACAACAATTTCATTTATCAATAATTCATGTAATTTTCATCTATTATTTGGCTCCCTGGCATTTTTAGCTTTTTAGTTATTACAGGGAGCCAGTACCTACATATTGACTGTTAATTTTGTGACTGTAATTTATTATTATAATGTGTTGTCATCATTGAAGGTACAAATAAAGTGTTGTTGTTGTTATTGTTGTTGTATAAAGAACGTTCATGCTCTCAAAAATTATAGGCCGTTTTTTCAACTCTCTCCCCTAAATGTACAGTGTTTAACAGAACATTTATTAGTGTAATAATGATGATAATATTTACCATTATTACTATTATTATTATTATTATTATTATTTTTATGCAATCTCAATAATTCATTCATTTGTTCATTCATTAATCAGTCTTTCTTTATCATTATACGAGATCATATTATCCCCGATGTATCGGCCTGTTCTACTGGTTGGTATTTATTTACTAATCAAAATGAGGATTTCATACAAGTGTTGCCGGTTCTTTTCAATCGTTAAGGTGGTGATGTGAAGCGTGCTCCTAAATAATATTACCAGCTTTTTTTGAAAAATTTGCAAACCTTAAATTCTTTTCACCCAATGGCAACATTAAACAGTCTGGCAAACCGGGCTGAGAGACGATTTTTTTCTCTCTTCAATAGACAGAGACGCTTTTTTTTTTGGCGGGAAGATGACCGATGAGATCCGACCAGGCCGAGTACGCCAAAACATTTCCGTACTATTAGACTCGAACTGAAATAGAATATAATCTTACAAACTTCCTTCTAATGGTGTTCAGTGTTATTTGGTTGCCACTGTGCCAGTCATCTATCTTCTGCAGATCAGCGTTCAACTTTGCTTCCAGTTCACTGACATAGTGATTGAATAGTTCAACACCGAATCATCCGCATGCATAAAATGGACTTGCGAGAGCGCACCAACATTAATGAGACAGCTATTGATATAAATTAAGGTTGAAAGCAAGCCCAGAATGTTTTCTTGTGCCTTTGTGGGACGAAAAAGTTACACTCCTTAACGTCAGAGTCAGAGAAGTTATGTCCGCAACTGATGTACATGCACAGAAGGCGGAGCGACAGGTAGGAATTAAACCAAGCAAGATCGGCTTTGTGCACCCGATAACGGATAAGCTTGCTCATCGCCTTCTAGAATTGTTTTTCAAGGTAGAAATTAAGGGGTAATGATCAAAACCGCAAACTAACTGTACCTGGTTTACACCTTTTTTGTTACGAACAAACGAGGTTCAAGTCGTTTGAAAAATAAGAAAAAAGTAAAGATAAACATTCAAACTTTTTTGAGTTTAATATAAAAGAAGCAAAGCAAGCAAAACCAACCAACAAACAAATGACGAGGTGCAACACAGAATCAGTTAGTAATTATCAGAATAAAACAAAAACATTTTGAATTCAAATTGTCAAAAAAATAAGAGCATTGAGTTGGAGGAAAATTTTATTGGTTTCTTTACGTATGACGTAAATGGAAATAAAATTGAAATGCAATATACACTAGGATGAGAAAAGTCCACAACAAACCAAATTATGTTTACAAGCCTAATTGAAACAAATACATTACTAAAATGAACGTAAAACATACCACAAAAAGTTATTGCGCAATATCACCAAACGAATTAATCGCCAACACCAATTTTCGTCTCATAGGGAGACATAAAAACCACGAGGGAGATAATGATGACCGAAATACTGCAAGGACGCCTCAAATTTTGAAATGACCATTTACACTGCGTAACGCCGCGATGTGATTGGCTGTCTTTTTCTGAAGTCTTGTGACCACATCGTATAAGTTTCAATTAAGTTGAACGCTTGTGCATGGTAGCTGTGATAAAGCTTTGATATCCCAAAATGTCGAAAGTGCGCCATTTTCCGGCCATTTTAGCAACTCAGCAAATGCTGTGCTATGATTGGTTATTCTTGTACTGTAATCTGGGGACATATATAAGTCACGTGGTATAAGTGAATTGGGTTGAATGCTTGTGGTAGCCGTGATTAAGCTTTGAAGTCCCAAAAAATACCAAGTTTGCGCCATTTTTTATGAAATTTGCGTTAAGTTTTGCACTCTGCTTTTTGTTGTGCTGGAAAGATTACGAGTTGGGAAGTCACGAAACACCTGTTATACGTGCTAATGATAAAGTCCTGGGATTTTGTTTGAATAAAAAAAGTCCGGGGCTAACCAAAATCCGGGGCTGAAAATCCGAGCTGGAAAAATCCGGGGCTGAAAATCCGAGCTGGAAAAATCCGGGGCAACTATATTTTGGTGTTGAAACATTACTGAATCTTGCAATTTACGTAAAGCAACGCAGGCGACACGACAAGGCAGTAGCCTCATCTGAAGACAATTCCAATCCGTAATACGATCAGCGACTTGTAATGCGAGATGTAATGTTATCGACAATTTGAAATATGAGAGAACTCGTGAGACGACAAAAGTCACAGTAGTCAGTAATCCGAGACAAATGTACAGAGATCGCCTCAAAATACAGGCGATCAGCATCGTTTTTCAGAACCTTGTCTTCTCATCATTTCACACAACTCGTAGAAATAAGAACAATTAAAGAACAACGCCAAAGGAAATGAGAACAATGAGCCTCGGCAAAAGCTATTGGTTCTTATAAAAAAAAAAGTGTGTTCACAGCCGTACATGTATACCTAGTTATTAGTTCTTACTAGTGTGTTCACAGCCGTACATGTATACCTAGTTACTAGTTCTTACTAGTGTGTTCACAGCCGTACATGTATACCTAAAGTCCAGTTGTAGTGCGTGAACTCTAGGATTTCTGTTGGACACTGACATTTAATCTCACTCAATTCAGTAATAACAATTAAGATACATTAACCAACCTGAAAATATTCCATTGACTAACAAAAGAAAACATATGAGACTTGGAAGAGTAGTTCAGGATTTTAGCCACCATAATGTACAAGGACAGCAGTTACTGACCTGAAGTTGGAGGCGAACACTGAACACCTTCAGGTACTGCTTGTAAACAGCTGACCTCAAACGGCTTCTCAATAACCAATGTAAAATGAAACCAGTAGA
This sequence comes from Parazoanthus darwini, assembly GCA_025403605.1. Taxonomy (NCBI): domain Eukaryota; kingdom Metazoa; phylum Cnidaria; class Anthozoa; order Zoantharia; family Parazoanthidae; genus Parazoanthus; species Parazoanthus darwini. Next base: position 4,463 of record JAOBYF010064675.1, read on the forward strand.
AAATGATTTTGTTTGGTTTAGCCTCGTATTAAGATTGTAAATAAACTTAAATCGCTTGTCATGGTGTCGAATTTCTTCTTAAACAATTGAAGTGTACGTCTCTGATAAGAATTGGAGGTTCTACACATTTGTTTTTAAAATCAAAATGCTTTGAAAAACATTGCTAGAAAGAATTTATTTATTTATTATCCGTCATCTAGAACAGAAACAAGACAACATCAAATACCAAACAAGGTGATATGAAGTGTACGTCTTCAGTTAATCCTGACCGGGCAGTTTTGCTTCGTAGCAGCAGAATCCACAGCACGAGTGCTACAACGTACACAGCTTATTTTTCAAATGCAGTACTTGTAAACATGTCCAATATGGCTAATTCTGTATTCGCCTTCTCTCTGCGTTGAATTAAAAACGCACAATTGTCTATCACTTGGAAGATTTCCGTGTACTATACACAGTAAATTGAATTATCCCAAAACTAGAATTGAAACCTGATCGAGGTTTCTTCGGATTGTTGGCTGTGCTGAACTATCCAGCAGCAAACAAGACTGGTGAAGGGAGCGGGCAACAACAACTCCAAAATATGAATGCCATAAATATCGAGAACAGTTCCAGCAGGAAGAACAGCTCTTGTACAAACATTTCTTCAAATACAAAGACTTTTTCCAAGTTGTTGGACGTGAAAGCTGTGTACGGAGTTTGTAGAAATGCTTTCTGTAAATGTGAAGCGAGACGCTACTTCCAGGGTGCCGTGTTTGTATGTAGCTTTTGTTTCGTTTAAATTCACTGCCTTCAGTTTTAGTAACAATATTTAAATTATTCATCAACAACCAATTTGGTTCAGGTAATATCTCTTTAAATTCAATATATTGAATCAGTTTACTCGCTGTAGCTTCATTTGAAAATATATAAACTGGGCAGTTTACCAATCGAACTGAATTTCAGATTTTGCAAATCTACTAAAGATGAACATATAAGAGAAAGATTTTGCTCCAGCGCGCAGTTTTATTTCTTATGTATAGCAAGCCCGGACAGTTTGTTTTTTCAAGTTTGCCACCTGTTATCTTCAGTTGGTTGCAAGCAATTGTTTGCAAAGCTGTATGCAATACATGAACATCGTTAGGATTGTATGAAGTTTTTAAAGACAGAACTACACCAACGAGAATTGGAGGTTCTATACGCATTTTTTAATACCATTATATTTGAAAAACGTCCCTGGAAAGAATTATTTGGTATCCGTCCCTTCCACATAGGGGTCTAGAACAGAAACTATGACAACATCAAATAATTGTTTGTTAAAACGAAATGGTAAATGTCAATTTAAATAGTAATTTAGAATGAAATTTTACTGGAGTCGGACAACTGATAAAGTTACTGGTATAAATGCAGAATATGGCTGTCAATTTTCGGTGATTCTACTTCGAAAATTTTCTGTCATGTTTCTTTTTATCGAAACTTCAATTGTTCTTTCCGCGACTTGCGACTTTTTTTCTCTAAAAGTTTGCATGATCCCTTTATTCATTTTTTTTTTGCAGAAAGCATACAAATGATCAGAAAAAAAATTGGAAATGGTGTAATCAAATTGGTATAGTTAACTTGGCAAGAACCTCTGGGTTATGCACAGGTCTCACGAAGGGAAAATATTAATAATTGGAAAACTATTTCTGGTCCTAGGCTGGAAGGTGAAATGAATTCGACAAGTGAATATAACACGTTTTGTAGCGTTTGATAGAGACGAGTACAAGAAAAAATCGACATTCAGGATCTGGTTTTCAAATTTGAAGTTTCTAAGAATCGCACTTCTACAAGCAAAAATGTTAGGGTGGAAGACTAAAAAAGGTAAGCGACCTTATTTTACGAGGGTAACGCGTAATAGTTTTAAACTAACTGGTCAACTTGTGATTGTAAATATAATTCTTTCTTCATCTTCTTAGAAGTTAAGGGTTCTCGGGCGGATTTTTCACTGACGTGATGACAGTCGAGTTTAAACGAGCGTTAAACCTGGAAGTCCGACCCAAAGTACTTCCCCCTTAGAGAACTTAAAAAAGTATTTGTTGAAACCCATAACACTTGTACATTTTCTAAAACAAGAATAAGTTGTAAATGCAGTGAATTCGCTTGTTGGTTTATTTAAATAAACAGAAACGTGAAATGTTTATGCAACAAGAGTACAATATCAACCGCAAGATGCTAAAAATCTTTCTTCTTAAAAACAGGAATAAAGACCCATTCAAAAGCAAGTTCAACTGCTCTTGGCAATTTGAGCCTCAAATTGTTCTTAAATTGCTCTCATTTCTATGTCGTTTAAATCGAGTAAAACTAAGTTTAAGGCATTGCAATACATGTATTGGAAAACGAATTGCTTGGCGGGTGTATGTTTAATCAATTCATCTTCGCAGATTCGCTTGGTCATTTTCCCCGAGACGACTTTCAGTGATTATCCCAGGATCAGTTTCATATTCAGACCCTTACCTTGGTCAAATTATGTTCTGTATTGTTAGGTTAAAGGTTAAGGCTCAGTAAAGTTTTAAAAAAAGTTTAGCTATCGAGCCCAAGCCTCGGCTTGTTCTTAAATTTTGGCCAATCTGAGCCTCGTTTTTATAAAGCCCCGTACGGAGTAGCTCTTACAAAAAAAGCGTGTACCCTGGCTAACGATTTTGGAAACGTACAAAAAAGGCAGACACACAAAACTCAAAGCTGCTAATGCCAGTATCAGGAGCTGAAAAATTATTTAAATTTACAGTGCTAGTAATAAAAGTAGTTTATTTGAATACGTTTCTGTTTAAACAACTAGACTTTCTCAAAACATTTGTAAAAATGCTTGAAAACCTATCTAACAACCTATATTGAACTGGAATATTTACAGGTTCTTTTTTAATTTATATTATTTATATTTATTTCTGTAACAGTATTCCTTAGTTTGTTTCGCGCCATTCTATCCTAATTGTATTAAGCAAACAGAAGAGAAAAAAGTACCAACTAGTGAGGGATATTAGCTAACTTGCAGGTCGTCTAAGAACGCACGTTTTTATCAGATAAATGCATCGTGATGTTTGGTGGGCAACATACCGAGATGGCAGCCTTCAAGACACTTGGCAATCTTCTGCGTGGCAGTGGATGGACATAAAAAGAGGGTAATATTGCCACACTTAGTACCTTCAGTTGTTTTCTGAAGAATTCACTCGCTTATTATAGGTCACAGCCAGTACAATTGAATGTGCTTTCAAGTACAAAGAGTTGCCAGTGCCACCCGATGTCACTGGAACACTGGCGCAAACATCGAGTTCAAGCTCGAAGAGATGAATGCGAGGTATGTGGTCAGGTGTGTGGGTTCCCTGACAAAGATTGTTTCTTGGTTTTTTACCTTAGATCACGTTAACTGATCAAGATGCATGCCCTTTGATCACGTTAACCAATCAAGATGGATACCCTTGGATCATGTTAACTGATCAAGATGGATACCCTTGGATCATGATGGATACCCTTGGATCATGTTAACTGATCAAGATGGATACCCTTGGATCTTGATGGATACCATTGGATCATGTTAAGTGATCGAGATGGATATCCTTGGATCATGTTTAAACTAATCAAGATGGATACCCATGGATCATGTTAATTGATCAAGATGGATACCACTGGATCGCGTTAAGTGATCAAGATGAATACCCTTGGATCATGTTAACTAATCAAGACGGATACCCTTGGATCATGTTAACTGATCAAGTCGGATATACCCCTGGATCATGGTAACTGATCAAGATGAATACCCTTGGATCACGTTTACTAATCAAGATGGATACCCAGTCCCTTGGATTATGTTAACTGATCAAGATGAATACCCTTGGATCACGTTAACTAATCAAGATGGATACCCACTCCCTTGGATTATGTTAACTGATCGAGATGGATACCCTTGGATCACGTTAACTGATCAAGATTAATACCCGATTGGATCATGTTTAAACTAATCAAGATGGATATACACTTCCATCCGTGGGGTGCGTTTACCGTGCACCCCAAGAGAAACTTTATTTTAAAGAAGTCGACACGAAAGTTTCTCTGCTCAATAATATAAATGACCGGTCCAGGCCCACGAAGAGAGTAGTGCTTCTGTGCTATCTAATGCTTTTTAGCAACAATGGATACTGCAACAAAACCAGCAAACCGTATGGGTGCAGCTGTCACCACCTGACGATCACAGCTTAACAAAATATGTTCTGTCCCCAAATAATTAAAAAAAGTTATCTTGGAGGTTTAAGACTGCCAGCTTTGAGGCCATCGGATGACATACAACTGCTTTTCTAGCAGCCGCATAGATTTAGAGGAGTTATACTTTCATGAAAAGGAAACATAGCATTGAAAACTACAACTAAGATTAGTTATTATCTTTTTATGCATTTCTGTCTTTTAAAGAGTCAAGCGTATAATGTACAATAGTAACAATAACAGTAATAATAACAGTTCTTAGAAGGCATGGAAGCCTCGATACGTTTACAGTATTAATTTACAGGCATAAGAGAAAATAAATTTTAAAATACAAACAGCAATAACAACAACCAACAAAACGATAAGAATACCGAGGGGAAAACACATGAAGAAATATAACACTGCAATGTTACTTCATACAGTCTTGTCTCCGTTAACTGTGGTATGTTCTTAGGGAGTTCAAGGTTTCTATTTCACTCATTGATTGTAAATCTTTTTGGATGATGATGTATGAATGAAAGAAATCAGAAGTACTAAAGTTGCAGCCGAACGAATAATGCAGCTAGCATTTTCCATTCAGACGTTCACGTTTGTCACATATCTCACAAAGCCCGGGTCAAGTCGAGTTATATGAGAGTTGAGGGACCAGATTTGGATAAGAGTTTTGTTCAACTCTCATGTGCGTGGTCAAACGAGAATGAGAGTCCGTGAGAGTTGAGTGACCAGATTTGGATGAGAGTTTTGTTCAACTGTCATGCACGCGGTCAAATGAGGGTGAGAGTTGTATGAAAGTCGAGTGACCAGATTTGGATGAGAGGTTTGTTCAACTGTCATGCACGCGGTCAAATGAGGGTGAAAGTCCATGAGAGATGAAAAACGTGAAACTCAACTCTCAGTTTTGAACATGTTCAAAGTTGATGAGAGCGCTCGGGGGTCGATGTGAGTGCATGAGAGTTGGCCCACCGGTCAAACGAGAGTCAGAATTTGAACTCTACTCAACTCTCGCGCCCGTTTGACCCCGACTTAAAGTATATGTACGCTTTTTACGTTCCACTTTGAAGATAAATTGGATTACAAAAAGGAGACCCGCATAGTACAATCGTATGTAGTGATATTGTAGTTCTGTAATTACCGCACTGGTCGAAACGAACTTTGAAGTACCAGGATGTGGGCTAGTGAGTATATGTATGGAAAAATACGACTTACTAACTTACAGAGGAGTAGAAGCCAATCAAAATCATGGAGTGTTTTGTCTACTTGCGATCTTGAAAGAATGGTATGGCTGGGACTGTAGCAACACATCTTCTGAGCTGTTTTATTTTCCTTACTACATTTTGTTGAAGTAGAGTGCTTGAGGTTAAGACGTCAACTTGATTGAACTCGAAAACTGACTGAATTTGATACTTCAAGTGACAAAGCTGGAGCTGCTGTTAGCAGCACAGCCACCGCAGAAAAATAGAACTACCAAACTATTACTAAACCAGTGGCTAGTGAGTTGTGAATCGTATTGTTTTGTGACGTTCTCGTTGACGCTACCTTAAACAAAGGGAGCACGCTAGAGTTAGCTTCAAAGCAGGGTTTTATTCGGTTTTTCGATGACCAGCGCCATTTATGAATTTGCGGTGTAACCTCATTAGTTCGTAACTCGGGCTCATTTCCAAGAACTAACGGCCCGAGCAGAGTGCGAAGCTCGAGCGAGCTCATTCGAATAAACAGCAGTGATCCTCAAAGGAATCTGTAAGCCCATAACGAATTTATGTGTTATGCATGTACCACAGAAAATACATATATAGTGTAATGATGTTTAGTCTCCAACTAGAACTGCCAATGTTGCATTGTTATATTAGCATCTGTTATTTAGTCCCAAATGAGAACTGGCAATGTTGTATTAGTTTGGGTGTGACTCCTGATCATGTGTCTGCAATACAGTCAGCGGACACTAAGCAAGAACACTCTGAACACTCATGGCCGCCATGTTTGTAGCTTAAAATTTTAGCTGATGTAAGACTGAGTTACAGAGTTATTTATTTCACAACATATTGTACTGGATACCAAACTAAAGCATCTTTCGAAGCCAAATCTAGCGTTCTCCCTTGCTCCAACTCCCTCTAAGAGTCTCTGAAAACAGATTAACAGACTTAATTAAAATAGATAAAGGCTAAATGTATGTTAAAAGGTTTAAAACTCAAACGTTTTCGACTAAGAAGTCATCATCAGTTCTGTTTTTACGGATACAACATACACACATCAAAAAATCACTCCTGATGATGACTTCTTAGTCGAAAACATTTGAGTTTTAAACCTTTTAACATACATTTAGCCTTTATCTGTTTTAATTAAGTTTTTTTAGCGATTTCAATGACATCGATTTTTGAATTAGTAAAACGTTGTAAGCCATACAGACTCACAGCGTACTTAATTACCGTGGAATCAGTCAGTTGGTTGAAGCCACATTCTTGCATGGCTAGGCCTGGTTTGTTTGAATCCTCTATTTTCTGGAAACAACAAACCTTAATGTCAATCTTTATCTTTTGAGCTAAATCATAACATTAGTATTTCAGTTATTCCAATCTAAGGGGAGTTTTGCTTACTGAAGACATCCATTTTATGAGAAATGGTTTCTGTTTGTACGGATACAACATACACACATTATTGCTAAAACTTTACGCAAACAAAAAATCATAAAGCAGCATATAAAAACAACCCAAAATGCAAATTCATTGCTTGTCAAAAGTTCTCTGGAGGAGAGAACTAAGACACAGCAAGAGCTGTGCATTCAAATCGAAACAAAAGTAGCTCAAGTTGAAACACTAAGAGTGCACCTCATTAAAGGTGTTAAGGTTGAAAGAAAATGTTTATCAAAACCGCTGATTTTACTGAATGAATAAAAACGGCTTGAAATTTTAAGATTTAAAGATTTCGAAGTTAACCATCTTTTTAAAAAAATAACATTAAATGTTTTCACAACTCAAAAAGTTGTTAAACTTTCCAAAAATCATTTCATTAAATCAAACAATTTTTTTGTAGCAAAATTGTAGCTACGCAGCAAGGAAAACCAACAATGTTCCCGAATTTATCGCGTTGAGAAAGTCGAAAACCACACTAATTCTTTATTTTGTTATTTCTAAATAAAATCTATAATTTCTGTACATGTTTCATCTAGTCAACCGGCTTGGGCGGAGAAACAGTTACTGAACAAAGTCGTCTGTTCTTCAACTTTAATAAACAAGATGAATGTTCATCTTACGGGATTTTGGGACGTTAGTGGGAAAGGGGAAACGGTCAATATTAGTCCGGGAATTTGAACAATTAAGAACTTCAAGCCTACTGCAGATATCGTAAATAATGACCGTTTCCCGAATCATACCGTTCCCCATTCCCGGTTTAGCAATGTCCGGCGTTTTGTCAGTTAGCTCACAAGTCGCGCCTACTCAGTAATGAAAATCTTTTTATAAAATTTCTGAGCAGAGCAAGTGCCAAAACTTGGTGGATTCTACATTGCAGCTGAACTTTGGGCGGCCTTTCTTTCGCCACACCGTCCGTGGACAGGGACGTTAAGCCGTTGGTCTAGTCTCTCGACGTTCTATCGGGGGACTTAA
>JAOBYF010064786.1:0-12265 GCA_025403605.1 Parazoanthus darwini
GGAGGGGGAGGGGGGGGGGGTAGAGTCAGCGCCACCGTACCCACAAGCTCCAGAGAACAGTTCAATAGTTTGTCATAAACTATCTACCGAACGATCCGAGAAATATTAACAAGAAAAGTATTTCCTATAATACAAGATCTTCCAAATTAAACAAGTTCCATATAAAACGATTAGAAATACAAAAAAAAAATCATTTTCAAGAGTAGGTGCAAGGGTTTGGAATGAGATAACAGCATCAATTAGAAACTTTTCAAAAAAAAGGTTTTAAAATACAATCCACACCTTTCTCCTAGATATTTTAGGAAAACACGTTGATTATCTTGACTTCTCTCAAATCAATGCAGCTATGACAAATCATAAAAAGTAAATACCTTCCCCTTTTTTTGTTCTCATCTTATATATCTTATTTATTTCTTACTTATATAGAACTAATCTTCATCTTTCTTTTTGCTAAAACGACACCTTTCTTTTTTCCCCCTATCATATTAGTGTAAATAGAAAGAAAAAAGTAAAGGATCTTATCACATGGTACGACTGATCCGCCTCGATTAGCACGTGCTAGCTGCGGATCAGTCGGGACATGTAAAAACTGTTATTTAAATTTAGTAAAACTTCTAAACTTGAAACTTCCTGCCTCGGCGAGTTCTGTGAGTTCCTTTTTGTTACAAAACCATAAGTTTGTGCACCAAACGCTAGAACTATTCGAAGCAAACTTAATTTGTCCTAGCGGGGAAGGGAGAGAGGGAGCATCTAACCGCAATTAACTACAGCGCTACATGATTTACAGAGACGCACCTGAGCTAAGTATCGGCCATAACTGTCCTCAGTGGCCAGGCCTCCGTGTTTGACAATCCACTGGAGCGCTCGGTATGGGTAACCTCCCTTGCAGCCGCGGTTACCAAACCCCCACGTGCAGTCGATGATCTGCTGTTCAGACAAGTTCAGCAGCTCGCCAGTCTGTGAAGCATTTATTATTGTTACGTTATAGCTTACCGCGTCACTTTGGTAAGGATAAGAAAGCCATACAAAACTATACGACTGAAAGTTTAAAAGGTCTCCCTATTCAAAGCAACAGCGATGAGATGTTCTCAAGCCTTGGTAAGCTGAGGATCCTGCTCTTATCTGGGGGCATTTTGCTCTTTTCCGTTATTCTATTCGAACGGTAGTGTCAGACCTGCGTTTTGTGGAGGCAGAGCGTTCGCAGTGCAGCCACAGTTCTCTGGAACGTCTTCCTTTTAAACTAGATTAAAACAATCTTAGCTTACATTTTCAATTGATCATCAAGCATTTGACTACGTGTATACTTGTATAACTTGCACGTGCAATATTAACAGATATTGCACAGACTGTTAAAAAAATATGGATGGTTTACTTGAAACTACTAATTGACAGTGCGGGCAATATTTCATGATAATAGGGTGTTAGGGACAACAATACCGACATATCTCTAACTCAGCGACCTTGGTATGTTTGGCCACGTAAAACGTACTTTTAGGAAATGTGCTCCTTCAATGGCGCCCGTCACAGCAAATGCGTAGCACGAGCCGCATATCCCTTGGCTGTGGACAGGATTAACTGCACCTGCGCAAAAAGAGTTCATTACATTGGTGAGTCAATTAACTGGGAGTCACTTACTGGGAGTCAAATAAGACCGGTTTTCTGACGTTATTGACGTCAGTATTGATATAGTTAATTACCCTGACTTCGTTAATTTGGAAGTTAACTCTGCTATACATAACTCTGCATCATTTTTGGATTCATGGCCCCGAGCACTTTTAGCGTATCGCCCCTCCTTCCCAGAGCTAGGAACTCCAAAAATGCCTAGTCTGGATAGAGTTAAGTTCGTGTCGCCAGTCAAGTGTTCGCCACCCCTGATATAAAAATGAATGTGCAGATACACATTAAAAAGCCGAGGCTTTTGTTGATTGAAATGTTTTTTGTCACACTTACCCCGTTGTCTCCAGTCCAAAGTCTCGGGAGGGACTCTGTTCTCGTCCCCCAGAGGTACGTGGAACATGGCTCCCGCCACCAAAGCCTCCTGGTTGGCCTTCAACAAGCCTTTCTCGCGTTCCACTTCCTTTTCCGTCATGTCCGTTAAGTGATTGGGTTTGAGGGTGTAGCCCAGGTGTTGACGGTTTCTAGATTTAATAAATCTACAGAGCAACATTGCTTCAGAAATACTAAAACCTTTGGAACATTTACATGTTATTATAACAAAGATATTAAAGACGAAACTACGAGTACAAATTTTGTATATATTTTAGCAATGCGTTAAAGTTTTTGAACTTCAAAAAGACCCAGACCGACATTCTTCTTTTCTTTTAAAACTTTTGTTTCATCAAATCAAACAATCGAGAAACTAAAAATAGCTCGGAATTAATGATTGAACTTAAACTTAAGGGACAATAGATGATATGGCAATCTATATCCACCAAAATTTCTTTAATTTTTAAAATTAGTCCAGAACATTTTATAGAACCATAAAAACTCACCTTATATTGTGCCTGTATATGTTTTTCCTTCGTTCGTGTTCATGTTTGGTTTGGTAAGTTTTTTTGAAGTCACCTTTAAACGATTCAAACAGTTTGTTCAAGATATCTTCGTAATGTCTCATTTTCTCCTTGTAGGTTGTCTTCCTTCTATAGCTCGTTGGACCTTCCGAGGCTTTCTTGCGTGTCGCTGAATACGGAGCGAATGTTGGTTTCTTCTTGGCGGCCTCGTCCACCAATGGTAATTGATTAAGTTTTTCTAGAAGGTATTCCAAAGCGTTTTGAGGCCTGACTGTAGGCCGTGTCGTGTAGGAGGGAGGAGTAGTGGGTGTATCCCTGTGGTTGGATGGGTGGGATAATGTATAAGGCGCTCCGGATTCTGCGTGCGGCATAAACTCGACCATTGGGTTTATATCTCCCACAGCGCCCGCCAGTCTGTGACTAGTGAAGTCAAAGCACTTTAGATCTGGAACAAAGAGAGGAAAGAAAAGAGAAAGCCGAAAGCAAGAGCTCAGATATATCATTCTTTCGCCCCCATCAATTATGCAATCAATCAATCAATCAATCAATCAACCAAATATATAATCGATCAATCAATCAATTAGCCAACTATAACCAATCAACTAATCACTCAGCATTATCTAGATTATCGTTATTGTTATTGCTAAGTTTTACTCATTCATCAACTTACTCACTCTCTTCTAACTCACCCACCCACCCAACCAACCAACCACTCACTCACTCACTCATTCAATCACTCACTTATTCACTCACTCGCTCATTCACCCAATAAATTTCTCCTTATTAACTCACTCATTCACAAAGTTCCCTTGTTCTTTCATTTAAATAGACGATTCCTCAAAGACTTCAAACCAGTTCAACCTATTGAAATTACTATACAATGTTCAAAACACACTGCTTACTTGTCGGTATTTGGAAGGTCTTGTACTCAAAGCTCCAGGGCTCGAACACGTCGTACTCCAGTATATAGTGGTCGTAATACGAGGACAACAGGGTATCATATCCTATCATCTCATAGCGCACGGGTTTGGCCGGCGTCGTCTTGGTAGTCAGGAGGGTGTATGAGTTTAGCTTGTTGTAGATTGTGAAGGAGTGTTCCCATTTGGAATGAAGCGATCCTTTGTATTCAGTGTCACCGCCATACTGCAACAAACAATACGAAGTCCCATATTACCAAATACTTAGCAGAAAACATGAAGAACCAGAGAGAAAAGAGTTGAATATTGCCGCCCGAACTTGCGCCGGTGCAGTAGGCTCGCCTATTTTCTCGCTAGTGTACACGGTACGAGTTCTCATTTGACGTGTTGCTCTCTATTGTGAGAGGGATTTTCCAACGTACATGGAGCGCCCTTTTCTTGATGAAATTGTGACGCAGTGTGAATCCAGGTGTCCGCACCAAGGAATGTTTGTATGTGTACAAAATACTGACTTCAAACTAATCCTTACACTAGTCTTAACTCTAACCATAACACTTCATCTGGCCCTAACCTTTGATGTGGTGTTAGGGTCAAGTGAAGAGATAGAGTTAAGGTTTGAGCAAGGATTATTTTTCAGGTAATGAAAAAAAATAATGTTATCAAAACGTGGGATGGGGTTTTGTCTTCAACGAGATTAAGAATGTTGATGAAACTCAATTAAATGAGTAATTCATTATTGAAATTCGGGTTCTATGTCGTGCTGTTGTGGTATCTTTCTCGTTATTTTTCTGCAAAATGGACAGGAAAATGTTGAGTGGTTGTCAGCAAACTTAGTGATTGGTGTGGTGGCGATGTATAGGTTTGGAGTGCAAGCATCCCAGGTTCGCTACTCTTCAACAGTCTTAGCTTTGTTCTATTTGGCTTTGTTTTCTATTAACTTCTCTTTTAATTTATATGAGTGTTTGTTCTTAGTACGATGTAAGCCTGATAACCAGTGAGTTTACAGTATCGCAAACGCTTTTTCCAAAGGCCGTTCACGCAAAAGGAATTTGCTAGCAACAAAACTAGTAAAGGGAAAAGCTACCTTGAAGTAAGAAGGTGAGGGGACGATACTTTGTGTCTTGATCGGAAATCTCGCCGTCCCGCGTCTGTGAAGACAACCTTTAAACGTTTTGCGCTCCTTTTCAGAAAACTCGGGGACAATTTTACACGCAAATCCGTATTTCCCCAGATCTTGTCGCTGATACGTTTGGTCCATTCCTGCAAAAATGAAAGTTTTTAATGTCAAATTGTTTTGCTTGCTGTTCACGTTAACAGGGCCAGTTTTAGTCTAAGCTGATTTCTGCGAGAACTTTCTTAGTATTCACTAATTGTAGTATTCCAAACCTGTGAATAACACTTTTCGCGCGCTCCGATTGGCTAATGAATTTCGGAATATCCCGTTCTAATTACCTCCGTGACATAAGACAAAGCATCAACTTGTTTCGCGGCTGTTTAAAAAGCTGAAACTATTACAGTGCATGAGACAGCTACAACTCCAAACAAATAGAAAACCTCAAAACTTGGTTTGTCAGTTCTCGGCGGAAATTCTCTTATGTATTTTTTGTCTCAGCTTCAATGTTACAGTTACAAAACACAAAAGAAAACTGTCGAATCTGATTTTCTTGGTTTTGCCTTTCCCTCCCGCTTCTAGTCTGCGTAGCAAGCACTTCCGCGGAGTTTCGGAGCGCAAGCAGTTTGAGGCCGCGCGGGAAATGGGGACTAAGCAATTTTTGCTAGTCCCCATTCTCCGCGCGGCCTCAAACTCGCTCGCTGCTTTGGTTCTACGGAAACACTTGCTACGCAGGCTATCTCGCTTCTCGCTTCTCGCTCTTCTGCTGTCCGTGTCCCGTACCCTTCACTCCCGGTGCCCCCTTCCCCACTCCACCCCACAAAATTTAAAAAAAAATGCTACCTTACCTCCGTAATAGTCAATTCTGCTCATGTTGCGAGTTGCCGAATGCCACACTTCAAAAGGCTCCACGATGTCTCCGTAAGGAAGCGACAGCACGCCTTGAGCATGATAGTCAGCCGGAAACTGGAGAGGCTCTGCTGCAGGGATAACCACTTTCTCAGATCTTCTACTACGCATGTGAGATTGCCTTTTAACTGATACTAGTCGATCATAACTGTGATACAGCAGTCCTGTGTTTGTAAAATGGCAGTAAGCAGTGGGAAAATGTATTAATTGGTTGTTCATATAGAAAAAACTAGTAAAGTTATCCATATATATCACATTAGTGTCTATTTCGCTTGACTGTGACAACATTGGAACAAATAAAGTGGCAATGCAATTACGATTAAGCAGGAAATTTGCTAAATTTAACGTCCTTTGTAGCATTTGCTAGAGACCTACAACCAATCAGAGAGTCGTGTGATTGAAATCAGCCAATCAGAGGACCATGCATTTCGACGATGATGTAGGACAACAGCGCAATTGACAATGTGATGATACGTGTTTGTGACCAGTTCAGCGAGGACCAATTATATCCTAAATTTACGTGACCAGGACTACGAACAAAATGCAAAGCAGGCTACTTTTCCACAGACAAGAGTGTGTGTTTTGCTTGTATATACTTAAGTAATATTTGTTTCTCATTAGATACCTCCTAATGTTAGAAATCCTCTCATTTGGGTGTAAACTTATATTGTGGTCGATGGTGTTCTGTGGAACATCACTTTTTGCTAACCCGCTGGAGGAGCTCCTTATCGCAATTCGTGGTCCGGGCTTTGCATTTGTTCATGCTTTTTTTAAAATTAAAATGGTGATTCAAATAGATCCTTGTTAGGCTTTCACACTGTTTGGGCAACAACCTTTCCTTATCGACGACAATAAAAAAAGTTGGGAGATTTTCGAGTCACATCTTCAACTCAGTTCTGTTTTTGTGGAGCGTGAAAATGACAGCGAGCGCAAAGGATCACTGTAGTTGGTCGCAAGTCTTTAATTGTTGTGTTAATCTTATCCTTTTCCATAGGAAAAGTTTTATGAATTATTTTTTAGAGGGTGCGTTTGTTTGAGACATTCGGAATATCCTTAGACCGCAATAAGGACGTATTTTGGCTGTTCCGCCTCTTAGAGTGGAATAGACAGAATGTATTCTAAAGGTTCGAGAATTAGAAAGTTCTTCTTCCAGAGAAGCCCAAAACAAAACCACGCTCCTAAAATCGGAATCGCAGAATGTAGCCATAACTGTTTTGCATATTCCATCGACCTGCTAAGCTTTCTTGTGAGCTAAAATCAGCAATACAAAATATCAACTTACTAATAAATATTGTTTTTGTGTTCCATCCAGCTAAATTAATTGCAACTGGATCATCCAGACTTTTAAAAACTGTGCATGGCACAGTTAGTAACTTTTTTTTGTATTTATGCTGCAACTTTGCAATTGTCACACCTTCTCTGAAATGTCATGATCGAGTGCTTTTATTGTCATGATTTTAATTTTCATTATTTTGCGAACTAGAAAGAAAAGAACGTCTCGAAACTGTTCAGTTTTGAGAAGAGCTGGTACATCTTTGAAATCATATCCACAAAATAATTCTTGTTCCTGGCACTACCTATTATATTACAAATACCTGTATAGTTGCCCTGATTGTTTACATACATTTTCTCGCCTTGATGTTGATCAATTAATTGCTGCTCTTTCAACAAACCCATTGCTTTCTCAGTTATAGTTTATCTTTCTTACCTGAACATGCGACCGTGAGAATGAGCAGAATCTTTCCTCGTGAACGTGTGAAACATCTTCTGCTACCGCCAATCGCTTTCAAAGAGTCTCCCACTCTCACCATAAATACACACCCGGAGACTGCAGAGCTTCACCACGTTTATCATCAGAAAAATGACCCAAAGTCTACTGAAATGAGCCTGGTCTCCTAATACAACGGTCGCGTTGCTATAGCTTGCACAGAATACAATCGCGAAGAAAAAAGAAACACGCGTTTCATTTTGAGCGAGTTTGCCAAACGAATATGTTATTTCGAAATTGAGTATAAGGTCACAGGCAATGTTTCGATTTTGATCGACTGACCAGCCCTGAAGCGCCATGATCAGCGTTAAATTTGCAGCTGTGACGAGATTGTATTCGCCTGGCAGTGGGCGGAGTGGGCACCTGTTGAGATGTGACAGGATACCAGTCTCTTCTTATAACGATTTTTGCTGAACAGGTGGCACTTGTACAGATAGATCAGTTAATAGAAAACAAACTCTTTTGAATATACTAATTTAGCACTCGCACGAGAGCAACCCTTAGTTATAGAAACAAGCAGCATATCTTCAAACTTTCATAATATTCGACTTTACTTCATTTCATTTGTTGCTTGAATGAATTGTATCCCAATTCACAGTATAGCAAGATTTACCTCAAATAACATGTCGTTAGCAAACTATAGACATTCACACAAAAGTTTTTCAGTATGAATTTACCCAAAGTGAAGAACGGATGGTACTATACTTAGTTCTTTTAAAACAGAAAATTTGGGGAAACGGCTTCAACTAGGTCCCTTCCCACCTCCTTGCTTCAACTAACAACCAGTGACAATTATCTGATACTGCAAGGGAATAATCCTTTGATAAAGCTCCTCAGTAGCAATTAAGAATGCAAAACTACGTCAAAAGCAATTATTTTCTTGCGTGATTTACTGAGGCCTATGTTTGAAGCACTTGTCATGTGTTACGTCACTCACCCTTAGCATAACTCCGTCACCTCCATTTACCGGTTGATAATCAGTTGTAACTTCAAATGCACCTGTCTCGTTAGCTCCAAAGGGAAACCATTGAGACCCTTGAGTGTAGGTAACCTCCGTCACGGTGCAATTTGACGAATACGCGATTTTCGGCACAATATCCTGCTGCTTACATACCGACAGCTTGATTGATCCGTTGGTGCTGATATCAATGACCGGTATACTGTCGCACGAATAAAGATTTACGAAAAGTCCGTTTTGTTCAACAAAACAGTATCCGCTATCCCCAAATCCTAAAGGAACAAAAATGCTTTTAAAACATTTCGAAAATGTAAGAATTCATTGTACTGTGTCATGCAGCTAGATTGATAATTACTTAACAATCAAGGAGCTTAGAATACCGTTTAACTAATGCTTCAACTATGTTGTGACAAATTGTAAAAGTTGAAATTTATATAAACATACTGGAACCTTCTTTTGGAATGACAATTAGTTTCTTAAGAACGATCTGTAGACAACCCAAATCAAGGAGCTCTCAATTTATTCTTTTGTTATGAAACATAGGATCTTGTGTGTGCATGAAGGTGTCGCTTGAATGACGCCCTTTTCTATTTAAAACACGATCTCAATCATACCTATTTCAGAAAAGTGTCAAATAAAAGAAAACAAACTATGAGGACTTTAAGATCTCGATCAGCGGATGTCCTTGATATTACTCTAGTAAGTGGCATTATAGTGGCGTAGTTTATTTGGTAAAGTGTTTTGCAAAAACGCTATGCATATTTTATAGCACCTTTGGAACTAACCTGTTCCAGTTAAAGTTTCCACTTGAAATTTTATTAAAATTAATACACTTATTATTGTTATTACTATCATTATTGTTGATAATATTATTATTTTCATTTTATTATTATTATTATTGTTATTATTATTATTATTATTATTATTATAGTTGCTGTTGTTTTTAATATTGTTGTTATCATAAATTTGCTCCTGAAATCAAATGAAATAACCATCTTAACAAGCTAGCTACATAAGAATTACCTTTACACGGACATAGCCTACGTAAAAAAAGATTTTTTCCTGCTTTACAGTCGATGGTCTCGGGTACTTTCTTGAATCCAATGCATCTCCCAGCCCAGCCTCCAGTTGCACTTTCAATGAAGTATGCAGGGTTGTCGGGATATGTATAAATGTCTCCATAATATGAACCAGCTTTGCAACTGACGTTGACTGAACGAAAGATGGAGAGCGTAGTCTTGAAGTTAGTAAAACCATGTCCTTTTGTTGGACATACACTTTCCTTGTTGTTGCAGGTTTCAGTACAGCTCTTTCCCGGTTTCCCCAAAAAGTACTTTGTATCTACGAAACAAAGGCGAGTTGTTTGACCAAATCAACGACTAATTGTTAGAAAGAAAGCTGGTCCCAGACCCACCAACAAGAACAAATGCTCCGAGGAGGCAAATCCAGGAACTCTTGAACATGAGGTGGCTGATATAACATTTTAATGGACGGCACAAAAAAAGCTTTTAATATTAGATATATTTGTAAGCAGTATTCAGTATTTGTAAGCAGTATTTTTACAGGACCATCCAATTTAGCATGGCTAGTTTAAATGGAGTTCTGGTATACAGCTCAATTCTTGTAGGGGCGCTCGAGGAGTTGACAGTCCACAACACCGGCATTAGCCTCCTCCTATCGTTAAGAGTGTGAGTTTTTTTAAGTCCTCCGATAGAATGTCGAGAGACCAGACCAACAGCTTCATGTCCCTGTCCACGGACGGTGTGGCGAGAGAAGGTTGCCAAAAGTTCAACCCTCGACCAAGCCGGGGACTGAACCCCGGTCCTCCTGGTTGGGAGTCAAAGATCTTACCAACTGCGCTAACCTCGCACACACAAATATAGATAATATATAGCAATGCAAACTGAGAAGAAAATTTAAGCCTGGTTCGCAATTGCGGATGAAATTATTGTTTGTTTTTAATGAATATTGTCAAAATTCTATGAGATGCACAAACAAAACATCAAGCAACAGTTTATCCATTTTTCTTCAAATCTAGTCACTAAATATCATAAATTTGGTACAACCAAAAATTCATATTTTAGAGTCTCGTCCGTTCCGGGCGAACTTTCTTTTAACGCCCACTTCGCTTACAAGCATTGCCACTTCACCGTTCATTCAAACTAAGCGGGTACTGATTCTAAGAATGAAAAAATAAAAATAAATGGTAATTTAAAAAAGCAAAGAAAAAGGAGCATGATGAGTGGCCAACCTAGAACCCGTAACACCAGAAACACCATGCACTGCCACTGCACCAGCCACACAACAGTCAAAATTTACTTTATATAATATATCTAATCCCTTTTTTCGAAAAAAAGTAACTCTGATACAAGCCTCAACTCTCATTGACCAAAAATTAAACCATGAATGCCCGATTACCCCTCCCCTCTTATCATATGAACTAAGCGTGCAAACAGTCAAGTTAATTAACTAGAACAGTCTAGTTAACTAGACAATTATTATTATTATTGGCAATGTTTTAATTAATTTAACCTTTTGTTGATGTGAACTGCTGTCAAAAAATTCTGAAAGAGAAAAAAGTAATCAAAAGCACTTTCCCCGAGAACGAGTCAAGTTGCATAGTCACAAAATTCGTTTGAAAATATCCCTAGAAAAGTCATTAACTAATATAGAGCAAACTCTCTTATCATTGCGGAGTACGAGTAGCTTTAAAAGGGGCCCGTTCTCTTCCGGTGTTTTAAGGTAGGGTCAAAAATCAATTGCAGATACACTATTCCCGCCTTACGTATTTACGTGGGACGCATGCGAGTTGGCCATAGTTTTAACACATTGCGAAACCCGTTCTGCTCCAAATAACAAAGGTAAATTGATCGGAATACAACAAACACAAGTTTCTAATGTGAGTAATGGAAAGTGATTCTCATTTTAAGACGGGCGGCTATAAGAAGCAAATGAAAGAAGACGAGTATAGCACATATAAGAGAATAGCACGAAACATGTACAGTGCAGCGGCCGTAGCCGCCACACCCTCCCATGTTCCGCCGGCCCTGTATTACCATTCACTCAAGAGAGGTCATCCTTGCGCACTGGTGCATATCCAGACCAAAATGTCAGAAATTATAAACTGTGGAAAACTGGGGTAATGAAAAAGTGTTCAAGCACAACCTTTTTGTTTAACAGATAGTAAATACTTCGTCTAGTTAGCTAGTGTAAGGGTCTAGTTAGTCTAGTTAGGGTAAGGGAAAGAAAAAGAGTGCACAATGCATAGAAAACAAAACCTTTATATTGAACTTTGGTTCTATTTCAGCTCATGTTACAGTGCGGCTTCAGAAAATGATAAACAGCACTAAACCACGACACTTACCGTTCATACTTTGTGTTAGTTCATATTGTCGGATTTGCTCAAGGGACATGCAGCGTTTTGCACGAATAATATATGTCCCAGCGTGGAAACAGCGGCACTGAGTGCAGCATGGTTCCTTTGGTGCTGTACAATATCCCCCAACGGTTGTCGAATTATAAATTCCGCAGGATCCTGAGTCGCAGTTTTCATCTGGATTTGTGAAGTAGTCTCCCTTGCCGCTTCGAATTACCGTGATATATCGACTGGCAGTGGTTAGAGTTAAGAAGTTAACAAAAGTAACTGTAAACCAAGCACGCGCAAACACTTGAACAGTAATCATTTCGAGACAGTTTTAGCACATTGGTCTTTCGTTCAGTGCTGCCCTTTTGCATTTTTTTGTTTGTTTGTTTCTTTCGTTTTCCTCCCTCGTCCAACAGATTTACGGAACTTGATGTGAATCAAGTCGCGTTGTTCCGTAAAAATTAATGCGGAATGTTTCAGTGGCTGGATCAGTGTTTAAGCAATGTAGAACAAAACATATACGCTGCAGTTTGACCATATCACAAGGCTTTGTTCTTCCATTTCCGTGTTAATTAACAACGCTTGAGTAATTTATTTCAACATTCACTGCCACTGATAACGAAAGTTTTTTTATTGATAGTAAACATTACCTAAAATGAAAACACTCTTGATGTGTTTATGCTCTGGTGAGTTGCGTTAGAAGGAAAACCAAACTCATTAGAGGTTTT
>JAOBYF010064897.1:0-12263 GCA_025403605.1 Parazoanthus darwini
CCATGGCATACTTTGCGGTTACTATTCCACCATATCGGTTGCGTTATGACTTATCACTGATGAAAGGTAATCAAACAAAATACGGCACAAATAAAATCAAAATAAGCATTAAAACGATACTCTGATACTCTGGTATCTACTCTGAACCCAGTTCTAAAGCCGACTTTTCTGAGGCTCTGTTGGTTATTTAGAAATCAGACAAACGAGCCAGAAATTTGTTTTCTGCATGTCTGGCACGATAGTATATTTCTGTAGAACTTGCGCGCACAACGGAAGAATCGAAGATCAAAGTGGAGGAAGGAGACCACATACATAAAGCAGACCAGTCTATATTTTACATCTCCCTTATGGTTAATTCGGTCCCGAAATGCTGCACTGTCACAATTTTTCCATTGGCTGGACAGAAACTCGTAATTCGCAACATAAAGTCGGGAAAATTCACGCGTCTTTCGGGGTTCGTTTACACTTTACCTGGCGGATAACTTTCGTGCCGTTATTAAAACCATAGCGGATAGACCTTCTTTTTGCATTTGAAACAATTTTTCCGGCAAATGCACTTTTTGTGCCGAACGTAAGACGGAACGCTTTCGAAAGTGAAATGTCAAATATCGGATATGCTCTTGTAATTGTACCGTGAAAAACTGTTCCTGTTTACACGACTTTGTGTCGGCACGAAATCCTATTCGGTATACGTGTAGTGTAAACAGCGAGGCCTTTTAGAACACAGCCGACAAGACTCAGAATTGTCAGTACCACATTTTGAGGACAAGTAAAAACTCTCTAGCTCAAGCTCCGCACCTGACTTTAATCCTTCAAAATCCAACTTTTTAACTATAGAACGGTTTGTCTCATATATCCGCCGGATCAAACATGAGCAGTTTAAGAATATTAAATTCAAGGATGGATCAAGAACGGCCAAAGTCTTAATTGGGTCTTATGAAAAAGCGTGTAAACCAAAAATGTTGGTGATACTCGAGTTTACTGGAAGACAATTCCGCGATTTTTTAGCGACTAGAGTTCTGTCGTTTTTTGTTTCGTTTGTACAAAAATGCGGGGTCACCAAAGGGAAAAACTAAATTACAGAGCTTCGACTACGTTGTATGTTGCAAGCTGCGACCGATATATATACATTAAAGCCACTTGAACGGCTGACGAAGACATAGTTTCAAATTAAACAGCGCACATATGAAATATGCACTTGAAATTAAATGAAATATCTTTTGTTGCGAATTCTCTTAATAAATGACGCATGTGTTTTGGCTCATAAAAACGACCAAGAAATCCTTTTTTTAGATTTTCCATCCCATTATCACAGGAAATCCAAAAAAATCCCGCTTTGTGAACCGGATTCGGATTTTTGAAAGGAATGCACACTGGCAGTGCCAGTAGTTTTACAACATGCAGAATCTCAACTTCAAGTGTGGTTTTTCTTCAGTGACGTGGGGAGTTGTGAGTTTGTTTTTGAGAGAGAGAGAGAGAGGTCTAAAGGAAGGGGAACGAAGTGCTCCACTACTGCGATCTCAAAAGAACCAGGAGTGGATCCAGAAAGGGAGAATTGGGACCCACAATTCTGAAAGGGCGGGGGATGACGGACAAAAGTAAATGTGCACCAACGGACGGTGGTTTTCAGCGTTTTTCTAATAAAATATTGCCGACGAAAATGTGGGGGAAGGCTCAGTCGCCCCCTTAATCCACCCTAGTGAGCTCAGTTCAAAAGAATCATGCAGTGAACTAATCTTTCTGTGGCATAAAATGTAATTCTGCCTTTGACGTACGGCAGAGTTTGCGGTTACTGTTTTGACAATTTGTATATTTCGCTGTTTTAGATTGAAACAGAATTGTTTCCTATTTTAGATTTGGGGCTTGCTGTGAGGTCAATACTGGTCACAATTTCACACCGATTAGCTCTGCGAAAGGTTAAATATTCGAGACAGTAATCAAGAGTCCATCAGTCTATCCACTTAACAGAAAACTCCCCAGGTTTCCTATACACAGTCCGCAGAGTTTTGAAGTAGGACGGCGTGTTGGCGTCGTTTCGAAACCGAGACTAGACGTTTACTGCAGGAAGTTCAGGTACAAAAATAAAAGACAGTGTGGGTTTTAAATAGAAAACTTTACCACAAGGGAAGTATCTGAGTATTGTCAGTATAGATCCATATTAGTAATTACTTGTTAATTTAGTACAAATGACCACACCAGCCAGAATGTAATTTTTTAGTGTTTATCTAGCTTCGGTTATTGTTGCTGTTGTGAATTACTAGCTATCGCTATTACATGTATTATTTCACTCTTTATTTTTGTTTTTTAAGAACTTTTTTTAAGAGAACGTACAGTGACATATTTAAAAAATTAGTTGTGCATAAGAAAGGAACGGCATTTGTTTTTACAAAAACAGGAACCGCCAGTGAAAGCATTTATACAGACAAAATTCCAAAAAGCAGTAAGAAAACTCTTAAGAACATTTGAGGCTGCGATCCAAGTTACTTGACTGAAGAAAGTCGATCGTTGCTCACTGGAATAAACGCATCATTGACAAAGGTTTTTTGTCAACTGAGTCGGTTTTCTTCAGGCAAAAATAGACATGCTTATAAAACAGAGGATGATCTTTTTAAGTAATCTTTGTTAAAACTTGATTTATTGTTACGACTGAAGGTTTTGCTAAGTGAAAATTGATACTCATGGGAATAAACACATCCGTGACAAGGCATTTTGTCGCCGATTCCTTTTTTCATGCAAAACAGACCTCGATTATTTCTTGTTACTTACCAGAGCTCTTGCGTAATTCGTGAACAAAGAGATGGTCATATTTTACCAGTGTATTTTCCGTATTTGAAATACACCTATAAACGGAAGTATCATACTGCTGGAGTGACCGAAACTCGTGATAGACACCACTTTCTCACCGTCCTGGATTATTTCTAACGACAGAATGATTGGGTGGTCCACGGCAGTTACTTTATGAAACTTTTGAAAAAACCTCTAATCCTACTGTTTCATAGACTGATGGACCGAAAAAAGATTCAAAGCTTGCCGACAAACTTTAGAATATGAAACTTTCTGCTCAATTGGCTGCAAATGTAAAATGTACCGTTCATAATTCTTCACACTCACGTTTTTCGTGCGCTCTCATTACTACACGTATCTGTTTCTGTCCAACTAATGTTTGTTGGAACTGATCACGGTTTCTTTCTGTTCGTTTCTGTTGCTGTGATTGTTACATTTTGCTTGTGTAAAACATTCTCTTATCTCCGTGAAAGCAACTGATGACTATAACTTCTATTTAGTAGCAAGCGAAACCAAATTGCAAAGCAACTGTGACGACCCAATAAAAGTCACCCCTCGGTGACTGAGGCATTCGTTAATAGAAACCCTTTTGTTGTCAGTGTTGTTGTTGTTGTTGTTATTATTATTGTTATTGTTATTATTATTATTATCATTAATATCACTGTACCATGTTAAATTTCCAGCTTTTTTCTCGAAATGTTCGGGGTGCAACGCAAGCGAGGTTCTGTGTTTAGAATGGCATGATATATTTGACCTTCGCAGCTCTGACTGAAGCCAGTGCACGCTAAAACACTACTACACAAAAACAGATGCCAATTGCCGTTGAGTACGCCGCTTCCCGTATGTTTTTCTTGGTTTACCAATTAATATTTGAATTTTTGGCTAAAATATTCATCTTCAATCTATTCCGCCTTGTTAAATGACAAGTCAAAGAAGCTCGCAGATAAATGGCACCATGCACCACGTAATAGGTCCCTTTAACTGAAAAACGTCTTTACATATAACATATAGCTTGATAAAACAACACAAAAATAAATAAAATGAAATGAAATGCATATGTTACTCCGCTCTCCATGCAAGGGTCTTCAGAATAAACTACAATATGTCATTTATGATTCAATCAAAATACTACAAAGCTATGTACTAATATAGGAAGCGGCAAAACGTCAAAAATCCATAAAACAATAGAAATATAAATACAATTATCAAAACTATAAAGAACTCTAAAATCTGTAATAATTTTACAGTTTAAAGGGACTAGCTTCCCATGCAGCCACTCCCTAAAAAGTTCCGTTAACTTCACAGCTTTTAAACACTTTTACAGACTTGCACTTCAATAATAATCGAGATGAGTTAAAGGCTTGCTCAGTGTGACAAATGTTACCTTGACATTTGCAGCTGTTTTTAAGCAACAAGGGTAGCAATGTCAGGACAATTAAGAGGTTGACAAGGTGTCATAATCTCCTGACATGATACTACCTGTCTGTGGGCACCAACATTTTGTAGCACAGTTTGCGTGGAATTTACGCTTGCTGGTACTATGGTAAAAATCAGTGTTTAATTCAGAAATCCAACACAGTTAAAACAGTTTTAAAAGTCTGGGAAAAAAAGATGGAGGTCGGAATTTGTAACCTACATGCATATGTATATGGTATGTAAATATACAATCAGCGCCAGGAATTCAGTTTCAGTTCTATATTTGGAAGAGACTACACTGAAGAGAAATAAAGTACCATTACTTTGATTGAAGAAACGGTTCCATGTGGGGTACCGCGTGACGTGAAAAAGCAATACTATATTAAACAAGTGGACATTTTGACAACGAGTATAAGTTTTTTATTCTCCCGCCAGCTGGGCATTTTTAAAAAATGGAAAACTTAATTTTAATAGTTAAGAACATTCTGAGAACTACAATACGAAGCCATATTTTCATGAATAAAAAACGGCAGTTTCTGTTTTGGCGATCTTATTATTTTCGGTATTAATTTGTCCTTGCCGAACAGCTAATCCAATTCGAATATGCCGGCTTTGCAAAAAAATACATTTATCAAATCCAGTTTTAATTCGGCTTCATGTTCAAAAAACACAAAGACCGCGTTACCATTTATTTTCGAATTAAGTAAACTTAGATTTTTGTTACAAAATGTAAAAATGAAATTTGAATCGAAAAAATAAAAAAAACCCGGAAAATACTATCTGGGGGACTCGTCTTGCAGTTTGTTCCGTTTACGAGTTGTTCAACTGTATGCTAATTGGTTTTAAAATACATTCACCGCCAAATACCGCGAGAAATAACCACTTGACATTCAGTTGGTCACGATAATTCAAAATTCATTCGTACTTCTGGTATTTGTTCAGGCGTGTGGTCTTTATGGGTGAAAAACCTTCAAGGAAAAACATTGATGTTTGTCTCAATGGATGAGTTTGACGTTGAAAGACTAATCGCCAGTTACCTGAGCTTAAAATATTAAAGTAATGAACTCATTAGCAAAAAAACTGCAATAAGCATGTGTTAATTCTAAGTGTGCATCTTTACCATTGATTACTGTCTAAAACAATTTTCACTCTGTCAGGGATTTGTAAGTTTTACAGTGTTAAGCAGATCGCCTCATTTCTCATATCAAAATGTAGCCGTTGTAAACTTGTACCGGAGGAAATGCCAAACTTACGGCACTCGCTGTAGAACTATATTCAAATATTCGTAACAGTAGAACTTTGGGGCAAAAATTGAAGGCTATAATATCGTTTTAGGAGCATCCTCTGAAACTCGATGCTCGTACAAACAATTGACAATCGGCTAAAAAAATAACTAAGTATTGATTGAGTTCGTTCACTACTATCCCATTTATGTATTTTGTAGTGCTACTTTTCATTTGTGGAACTGAAAAACATGTTTCTTTGCATTGTCAGAAACTTAAAAAATCCAGCAGTCATATACAAGAAATGCTTATCATTTCAGTAATTTTAGAATACTTTCACTTTCAGATCTTCAAACTTTCACGGTTTTGCCCCGATCGAAACTCACGGTTTTGAGTTAAATCTCACGGTCTCACGCGCATTACTGATCAAGTGGAGTGTGTACACGCATTTTTCTAAAATAACAACCTTTGTAAAAAATCCGAGGTCCCAATTTGCCCCAACAATCTCAGCGGGGTCAAGTTCAGAACACAAAAATACTTTGAGTTTTTAAAAACCATTGTCATTTTTTTAATACAAAAACTAGGAACATAATTCGTATGCAGTTCACGATGACGATGACCTACGGGCAAAAGCATTTTGGTAATATAACTTAATACCTTTTTCTAAACAGGCTGAGCCTTCTATATGACCACATACACAAACATAAGAGGAATTTCTAATTAAGAACAAAACCAATTTTTGGCTGAACTTTCCAAATGAAAACATTAAAAGCATTGAACAAGCCAAATGAATTTCAGTAGGTAAAAAATGTTGTTTCACGATGAATACTGATGACAAGTGATATATTCATGCTACATCCTTCAAAGAGAAAGCATTGCCATACTTACTTTAGTATTCATGATTGCTTTTGATTGTTTGGCGGGAATCTGGCTCGTGCGCGTAGGCTCAGATACAAATAGGCTTACGGATAAAAATATCTGGATATTTTTCGGGATATTTAGAAGTTCCCGAAAAATTTAGGATATTTGAGGTAAAAAAGAAAATTTCAGGGTACTCAGAAAAAAAGATTTAATTGTATTGAATATTTCGGAGCCTAACGCACTCTTTAAGAGTCTGTCCGTCTTGTAACAACAACAACAATCTTTATTAAGGTAAATCAGAAAGCTACAAAATCACACCACCTGCAAATAGAAAAGCTAGTCGAGGCAGGCGGTGTGTTGGGACAGCTTCGTACAAAAAATAAAATAAAACGTAAAAGGAAATAAAATAGCTGAGTTAAATAAGTTACTTGTTAAATAAATTACTCCAAATCTTGTCTCCCTGACTTGTGTAAAATTCAAACCTCAAAGCTTAGGTCCGAGCTAGTAATAGTGTTTATCCAGCAGCTTTTGTTCAATTAAGTGTCCCATAATCGTAATGGCTACTATAGTAATCCAAGATAGCAAGTGGTTGAAGAAGAAGAAGCGAGAGAAAAGCGAAGCTGTTTTTTAAAATTTTGAACGCTTGCAGCAACCATACACAAGGAAGCCGTCGGTCAAATTCAAATGATTGTTATTTTTGTTGAAACACTTCGCCAGAGCTTTAAAAAATTTTGATATTTTCGAAGACATTTAGAAAATTTAACGAAACATTTAGAGACAAATTTGGCCGGATACTTATGAGATCGGAAAATAATATTAGAACACTCTTTTTTGCATTGAATATTTGTATCTAAGCCTACGCGCGCGCAGATCATGGCGGCAAAGCAGAATTAGGTTCACTACGTTACATACTAACGACTATTATATGGCTGAGTGATTTCGCGTGCTGTGATTAGTCAAGTTAAGGTCCGTAAGTAGCCGTACGGACCTCTAGTTCTGGAGCGGCTGTCATTCACAGCCTCACTTGCTTCAAATAATCAGCAAAGCCATATAATAAACTTATTAGCCTCGTTTGTTCGGTCCGTACGGCAAGTTATGGATCCTCGTTTTTCCCTTCCTTGTTTTCATGGCCTAAGCGCTTGGGCCATAAAAGGAAGGAAAAAACTCGGTCCATAGCTTGCCGTACGGGTCTCCCACTCGGCTAATAAGAGGTATGTACACAAAATTTTTCCGGCCTTGCAATTGGCTACCCTTTGATATTCTTTAAAAACGGTATCTGAAAATAGAATGTTCAATTGCCAACAACAGCACCAACAACCAAAAAACTTGCCGGCAACAGTAATAATAATAATTGCTGCCGAACGAAGTGAGGAAACGAAACCAATAGTTGTTCGTCCCTACAGCTGTTTGGTTTGAGAAATTGTCCTTTTCCGGAACTTTCTCCGGGGACTCGCTCGGTCGGGATTGGTTACGAGTTCCTGTTGCATGCACGCGCACATGGATTTTGACGTAAATTGGAATACTATTGAGCAAGAAAGATTTGTCTTTTATTTGTGGGTGATTTGGCTTCGTTTTTGGTTTTGGCTTTTTTCACGGTAAGTCACGTAACATTAGTTAAATTCTTCTATGTTTTATTTCCTTTGACTGCATGAAACAACACCGAGAAGTCAGCCTCTAAACGTTGCTAAAATTTTAAGCAAATGTACCGGATGGAATGACCTGTTTGCCATAATATACTGATGAAAACATCTTACTTGTTACTTTTTGATCTTCATAGTTAGTGAAATGGCAGCACTCCAATTGGCATTGCTAACTTCTAGTATATTAATTAATTGTGAGACAGAGAAACCGATAGCTACTCCCTATAGCTGTTTGCTATGAAAAGTTTGTCCTTCTTTTTTCTGATCTTTGTCCGGAGACTCGCTCAGTCGGGACTGGTAACGAGTTCCCGTTCGGTCAATGTTTCCTTCTTGGCTTTTTTCCATGGTTCATACAAAAATTTCCCTAAAAACTTCAAGGACTTTTCAAGGATTTTTTAAGGACATCTGATACTTTTTCATGACTATTTCCCACACTGTACAATATGTTTAATATTATGTTTACAAGAAAGAGTTAGTGTAACAACAATTCACATAATGTTTAACATGACACTAATGTACCAACAGTTACATAACGCCAACTGAGATTGAAAAATTTGAGCTAAAACAGCTTGAACAGACAACTAGTTTAATCCTTTCAATCTTGCAGGTTTCAGTTCAACTCCCTTGCCCACTACTACTAACAGACAACAGGTACATTTAATCCTGCAACTTGAGATCCAGTCTTTGTAGTCATGACACAGTTCCCATTTCGAGCAATAGATGCCAATGACCTCTTGACATGATTTTCAATACTAAACTGTTTGGACGATCGAGCGAAAACAAAATCTCGCGACTGGGCTCGTGCAACTAATACTTCCTAGAGGGGGGGTATCAATTATTTCAGAGACAACCACATCTTAGAAATTACCCAGAACATACCGGGAACATTATTTTCAACCGCAAGTTAGAGTATACTTCATCGACATTGTCTTTCCTTTGATAATTATTACTTTTTTGCAAAAATAAATACAAAAAATGGGGTAAATTCTCAAAACGCTAAATAATGCTTTTGTTCAAACAGCTTCAAACAAAAATTCAAGGAAACTTGCAAATTTTCAAGGAGTTTTTGAAACAATTCAAGGACTTTTCAAGGAAAAAAGCTGAAATCTCAAAATTCAAGGACTTTTCAAGGACTGTTCCGTTTTTCAAGGACTTTTCAAGGCCTGTGCGAACCATATTACTAACCAGCGAAAAAATAAAACGAATCGGTCGCCATCTACTTTTAAGGTTTCTAATTGTGAGACCAGTGATCCAGCTAAATTGCTGAAGGTTTTTGTGAATATTTTACCAATCTCGGTCCGGCTTTGGCAGCAAAGTTACCTGCTGGTTCAACAGAGGGAAGAACGCAGTTTTTTGAAAGGACCAATGACCGTGAATTCACTACATGAAACTTGTGAAAGCAAGAATTCAGGCAAAGCTGCTGGATTTTAGAGTATTTCTAATGGAAGTTTATAAAATCACGGGTGTTGTGCTTTGCAAGCATAAAATATCTCGTATTATTCCACTCTTTAAATCCGGTGATCAGGCTTTCCACACTGTCTACAGACCCGTGTCGATCCTGCCTATTTTTTCAAAATTTCTAGAAAAAGTTGTCTATTGTTGCCCTTATAAATATCTGATAAAACATGTTTTGTTTGATAACCAGTAAGGTTTTAGAAAAAAAAACACTCAACAGCTCTTGCGCACAAACTTGAAATTAAAAAGAAAAATACCAAAGGTTTTTAATTATGCTTTTTTTTTTGCTTTTTTTATCCACTGTGAAAGGTCAAATGTTGTGAAAATTCGATTGCGAGACGCCATCTTGGGAGTTTGTCTTCCGTTTGTCTGTTACTACAATGCACGCATGCGCTGCTCAGTCGTTATTCTGTCATGTCAAACAAGCCATTAACTTACCAGTTCTTTACCAATTCTGTGACCGATGCGCCCTTGTAAGTTGAGCAACCAAAAGCCAGATTTTCTCCAC
This sequence comes from Parazoanthus darwini, assembly GCA_025403605.1. Taxonomy (NCBI): domain Eukaryota; kingdom Metazoa; phylum Cnidaria; class Anthozoa; order Zoantharia; family Parazoanthidae; genus Parazoanthus; species Parazoanthus darwini. The sequence continues at coordinate 9,888 of JAOBYF010064897.1, forward strand.
TTCCCTGCCTTTCGTCTTTGCTTGAATGCTGAAAGTCTCCACTCTCAGCAAGTTTTTCTGCATAGGCTTGAGCGGACGCACTCATTACGTCATTTAAGGTCATGAGCGGAGCATCGTGGTAGGCGCGATAGTAGTTATGTGCGTCCAGACCTTCTTGCTGGGGCGATGTGCCTGGAAAATTGGGATTTAATAGCAACATCAAATTACTAACCCGTATGACAGACCAACCAGGGAGGGGATACACTGGTTTCAAGTTAGGCCTAGATCCAAAAATCCCGAAAAAATCTATCCGGATAATCCCGCTAAAAGTGCTATAAATCTCTAATTTATTTCTAAAAATCTCAAAAATACTCATGATATTGTTGATGAACATCTCACAGCTAACAAATTTATAAGTGTTAAAAATTACCGTTAAATCAATATCGACCATATTAAAACTGTGAATACAGCTGCCGGTACAATAAAACAAGAATAAAAATTTAAACTACCAAATAATTATTTTAAGAACGGCCGCGTTTAATGTCCTGCTGTCACCTGCTGACTTAACTCATTTAACGGCTAATACTTAGCTATTCTTTCTTTAATATCGATCACAAGTTATTTGGTTCAGCTATGTGAATAAGGAAGAGTTAAATATGTGAACCAGCTTCAGAGCGTCACAACTATCTTTCAGCAAACCAACTGTCCTGCTCTCTTTAGCAGTCTAACTGTCTAGATCTGGCGATCGTTCACTCTGAGCATTAAAGCTGCCTCGACCGCCACGTTTTTCATCGCTAACTTAAATACTAAAGAATTGTGGGAACTATTCATGGCCAAACCGCTGAACTGATAATCAGATACAGAGACAACTGCCGAAATGTAGACGATAACTAGTTAATGATGTAATACACTTGTAAATATCAAAACTATTCAGATTACACCAAAGTAATTTAAAACTGAAAACAACTTTCCATAAAGCAGCAAATTACTCAGTGACTAGACTTTTGTCACAAAAACTTTCAAAAAAACTAGAATTTTGCCACAAATAATCTCATAGCTTCTAAGAGTCTCCACATTTTCTAAAAATCTTTTTCAATTCTAAAAAATCCCAGAAAAGATTCGGATTTTTGTATCTAGGCCTATTTCAAGTGCACCATTAATTGATAGTAGGAGAGGCTTTAAGAAGCTGGTACGCGAACGTCAAGGAGAAAGTTACAAAACAATAGATTAACTCACAGAACACAACGACTTCACGTGGGAATGCAACCAGCTGGCCATTTTCAACCGCCGTCGTAAAAAAAAACCAGAAGGTGGAAACCTCGATTCTAAAGATTTATAGAGAACGTGAAAGTTAGAGTATGAAATATCTCAATCTTGTGCGGCTTCAAAAATTAAGCTTCTAGTTTTTCACATTTACATACCTTCAGGTAAAGCAAAATGGAAAAGAATAAGTTAAACAAACAAGAAAAGGGAAAACGGAAAGTTAAAGATTTAGCAACCGTCTTTTCGACGTTCGCGTCCCAGCTTCTTGAAGTCCCTAGTAGCGCTCGCAAAACCTGAGCACGAGATGACAAAAGCGCGCATAAAAGATGCTTAGGAGAAAACGTAACTGACTTGTACATAAATTTGTTCTAAGAAAATATTTGGTTGGTTTTAGTACCTTCCTTTGGAAGAGGGGGTCCCTTCGGGTCGGGCCCTTTCACTTCGGGAGGAGAATACACGTTCACTCCGCCACCTGCACCTGCACTTGCACCTCCTGCTGCTCCTGCACCTGTTGATGGAAATCCACCTCCACCTCCTGCTGCACCTCCCCCCTGAGTGGCACCAACTGATACCCCGTTCAGGGTGATGTCAATATTGATATTGATTTTTGCTTTCCCGGCATCCATGGAAGTCACAGTGGTTTTCCCTTTGCCTTGGACAGCTCCGCTGGGACTTTGGATGATGAAATCTTGACCAATTGCTAGCATATAAAATTTATATTAAGTCATAGCCGATTATTAGTACTTGTAAGAGAATCAATTGTTAATTATAAAACAAAGTTTGTTTTTAATTATCGAGATTCATGGGATTAACCGGAGCAACTCAGTATCAAACCGCTTCATGAGAACATAGTTATTAAAGCGAGATTGTTACGAAATTCTAGTCTGTGCGAAACAGTATCGTATGCAGAAGTAAATCCGGCATGGAAGCAGAAGTATAACTGGTCTAATTGTTTCCTAACTATAAATATATCTACAGAAGTAACATGAAAGGGGGTTCCCGTCAGAAAACGTGTGCCTAGCTTGCCCACACCCTTTTCTTGTTAATGTGCTACAATTCTAAAGGCCTCTGAAGGATCCCTTTCAAGCACTTTCTACTTTGGGCATGACCATTAAGCAGTTTCTTTGCCTGTTC
>JAOBYF010065008.1:0-12263 GCA_025403605.1 Parazoanthus darwini
CCGAAAGAGCAGGAAACCGAGTGGCGCGCGGCCGCGATGCTTGCCAATTTTTGCCGCCTTTTCCACGAAGTTTCAAAGTGTCTTGTTGAGATTCCTCTTGAAAAACCATTCTTTTTAACTAGTTAACTGACAACTAACTAAACTTTAGTAGCTAACTAAGGCTAACTAACTGACTGGCAAACCTAAAGCAAGTAATTGACTAACTAAGAATCAAACTAACTTTATATCTAACTTATAACATCACTAACTGTATAAACAAAGTACCAAACAAACCCAGGACATCAAAGGATTTTACTAAAACATTTCCTAGTCAGGTACCTTGGCAATGTACTTCTTCTCTACTGACTCGGAGTGATTCAATAACTTCTCTACTTCTCTAAGTGCGTCTTCTCTTGACTTCATTACAGATCGAAGGTCGCTGTCCTTTCTTCCAGACATTCCCTGACTCTGCAAAATAGCAAGATGTCTTTGTTCTACGAAAGACAGACAGATGCACTCACAGGCAGACAGACAGACAGATAGAGAGACATGATAGACCCAAAACGGAATACAGAAGTGTCTTTTGACAAGAGATTAGCAATAGATTGAGAGCGAGCTGTGAAACTGATGCAATCTCAGGCTATACTTACAAAGAACTGGCAGACGAAGCAGTGAGGGTAAAAAGTGTTACGGCCGAATTACTGAGAGTTAAAATTAACTGGAGCTAGAGTACTAACAATATTATAATAATAACAATAAAAGTAATAACAAGAGTAATAATGATTTAAGATGGCGGCAAGGGCAATGGTGTTGGTGGTGATGGTGATGATGATGATGATGTTGATGATGATGGTGATGGTGATGATGATTATGGTGACGATGATGATGTTGGTGGTGATGATGATGATGATGATGATGATGGTGATGATGATGATGATGATGAAGAAGACGACAGTGTATATGATGATCGTGGTGATAATAATGCTTATGATGGTGATGGTGGTGGCAATGATGATGATGGTGTTGACGATAATCATAATGGGGTGCGACGATGTTGATGACGATGGTAGTGATATTGACGATTTTGATGACCGCAGTGATGGTGGCGATGAAAGGTGGTGATGGTGATGGTGATGATAGACACGTGCATGTGGTTCTTACCTCTCTCAGCTTGTGCTCCAGTCTGTTCATTTCGGTTCGGCAAGACTCTAGTTCACGCGACACCTGGGCAGCACAGACAGGAAACAAGAGAAAACCAACCGCAGTCAGTACGTATGAACATTATGTGAAGAACTAATAAGTTTGGGGTGCGATGACTGTTACGTGGTTCATACAAAAATTTAAATTTCCCAAAAAAATTCAAGGACTTTTAAGGACATCTGACACTTTTTCAAGGACTATTTCCCACACTGTACAATAGTTTTTAATATTATGGTTACATAACATTACTGTACCAACAGCTACATAACACCAGAGCTCTGAGATTGAAGGATTTGAGCTGAAATAGCTTGAATAGACAACTGGTTTAATTCTTTCAATCTTGCAAGTTTCAATTTAACTCCCTTGCCTACTAACAGTTCCTAACAGACAACTAGTTTTTTAATCCTGCAACTTGAAATCCAGTCTTTGTAGTCACGGCACAGTTCCCATTACGAATTGTAGATGCAATGACCTCTTGACATGATTTTCAATACAAAATTGTTTGCACAATCAAGCGAAAACAAAACCCCGCGACCTCACGCAACTAATTCTTCCAAGAGGGGGTATCAATTTTTTCAGACCCAACCACATCTTGGAAATTACCCAGAACACAACTGGAACACTATTTTCAACGCCTGAGTCACGCCGCGAGTTAGGGTATACTACTCAGTCATCGACATCGTCTTTCTTCGATATTTTTTTTTGGTAAAAAAGTACAAAAAAGTGATGTGATGACTATGAGAACATTGGTTAAACAGAAAAATAACCCGACCTTGTCATACTGGGACTGGAGGGCCGCTTTGGTTCGTCTTTCATGATCCAACTCCACCTGTGATATATCAAGAGTTCGAATCAGTAACTAGATTCTCTATTGCCTCCCCTGGATCGAATGTTTGAAAGTGCGTTTCCACTGTAAACAACGAAAAGAATTATACTTTAAAGCAGTAGATTTTTTGTAAACATCGACTTTGTCTATAAAAATTCAATGCCAATTTTTATGATATTGCCAAGTTCGTTCATTATTGCTTCAAAGTACGATTCCACAAGAAGCAGTCATAGCATTTCTTACTATATGTACATGCCTTCCGTAGAAAACCTGATAGCTTTCGCCAAATTTAAATTATCTTGCCAGTAAGTCTTATATATGCCTGTCTGGACTGGGTTATTGTTGGAAGAAGAGTTTCAAAAAAGTTGCAGACTCATTGGGATGGCGATTTAAAGAGACTGGAGTCCTACTGGAAAGAGAGTTATAGAGAATGGGGGTTTTCGGAAGGTTTTTTTTTTGAGAAATTTGGACTTTCATGTTTTGGTCGTTGCAACTGAATTTTGTTTCTTTCATCAAGGCAACTGATAACCGTATTATCCTTTTTATCCTATTTTGAACATCTGACAATGTTTTGTGTTTGATAAGGATCATAAACGCTTGATGTCTTCAGCGATTAAACAAACGAACATTTTCAGTAATCTGACTTTTACAAAAACATCTTTATGGTAACACATGAGTGCATTTTAAATACCTTCAGGGATGACATGTTGCTCAGCTCATGCTGAAGATGTTGGACTTGCGACTGAAATAAAAACAAACCGCAAAAATATTTATAATGCATGAATGGGTCTAAGGCTTGGGAATTTCATTGTTTTATTTATTTCTAAACAGTTCCTCTATCTTCTTCTTATTTTCACCAAACTCCTGCACAAACCAACGTAACTACAACAAGCTTGATATATGTCCCCGGGTGCTACCAATCCTCTTACTTGGTATGAGGTCGACCTGTGCAAGATACGACAAACATCCTTTTCCTTCCGCCACCAAGAACTCACCGACAAACCGTTCTCGCAGGTAAAAAATGACCCAAAGCACAAGTTGCATGGCCATTTGTCCGACCAGAAACCTCGAGCCAGAAGTGAAGAAAAGCCGAGTATTCAACCCTGAACTTGAAGGTTTAAAAACGAACGATTCAAGACAAGTTTCACTGTCTTTGATTCCCTTAAGGCATGATCAGTGTAAGATCATAAGATATCTTTTATCTAATTCCCTTTAAATTCGTAGCACAAATTGTAAACTAGTTTTTATTCAACCCGTTGCTTCAACGCTTTTAGTAAATAAAGTCATTATTTTTATTCTGGAACGCAAATATTACGAATATTTAATATCAGGGTCCTTTGGTAGATACTCTCGTCCTGGAGTGCTTAGAAGAAATTCCATTTATAATCTACACCAGGAGAATGCGAGAATGGCTCGAAAATTTTTATGCAAAGCCGAAGCGATCCCCTTTTATGAGAAAATAAAGCAAAATCCTCACGTCCTACTTGATGCGATCCCCTTTCTGTGAGTATGGACTGTCAAAAAGTATGTAACTTGCTTGAAGTGATCCCCATTTGGTAAACAAAGGGGCAAATAACTATAGAGTTCGTGAAACATTTCTGTTTAAGAAGTTGAATACCTGAAGCGATCCTCTTTCAGGAAGAGTCCCATATTTGGAGAACGGAGTAAAGTAATTATAACTTACAGGAAGTAATTTCCTTAAGGCATTATTAGAGCGAAAGTTTAATAACTTTATTCTCCTTTCAATTTAAATTGAGCGAAAGTTTATAACTACCCTGAAACGATCTCCTTCCAGTGTTAATGGAGCAAAACATTCACTATTTTCAGTCTGCTAGGGAATTCATCTCCATTACCACTAAAGGTGAATATTTCGCCTCATTGTCATTAAGGGGAGTATGCTTCAGGTTAGTTATGAAGACAGCGCTCATTCTCCTTGAAAGGGAATTGCTTCCAGTCTGTTTGCAAGATTTAGCTCCGTTGTCACCAACATGTCCTTTTCAGGGAGAATTGAGCGATATATTCATAACTACCTGAAGCGATCTCATTCCAGTGACAATGGAGCAAAATATTCACATTTAGCAACAACGGAGAGCTCTTGTTCTCCCTAGCAAACTGGAAGGAATCCCCTTTCGGGGAGAGTTGAGCGAGATCTCCATTACTCATCTGTTATAGTTTGTTCTCTCAGTAACAACGGAGAGACGTATTCACCTTTAGTGATAACGGAGCTTTAAAAATTCTCGTAAAGTTAAGACCATGTCCAGTCAGTGACAATGGAGCAAACTAACTTACTGTAAAGTGACCGCTTTCAGTGAGAACGAAGCAAAATCTTCCTAGCATACCTGAAGCGATCCTCTTTCATAGGCGAGTCGGCTCTTAGATTCCACCATTTCTTTCATTGCTTCGTCGATTTGGTTTTGGGCAACCTGTGAAAATGAAGTAAGACTAATCTATATGCTAATCACAGGCACAAAGGACAAGGAAGCTAAAATGTTGACCAGATATATGTACAAAAAAGGCAATGCAATTGTCTCAAAATAAACTTCACGAATTAGAAAACTGGTAAAAATTGAAATCGATGTTTTTCATTACTTAGCAATCACAACATTAATTGGATTCTTCTAGAATACTAGTACTAAGCAAGTTAGTGTCTTGGCTTATAAATTTTAAGCTGCCCCAATGATCCAGCCAAAGCTTCACTATACACTATGGATGCGAACTTGCAACCATTAGCTTACCTGACGTTGCTGAAACGAAGAAATCTTCTCAAGTAGTTTTGTGTTCTCTTGTTCCAGGAAGTTCTTGTTTTGTTTTAGTCCTTCCACATCAATCTGTAACAAAATAATAAGTACTCGAAACGTTGGTTTAGAAGGGCCATCTTTACCACATAAATGCAATCTGTATACTCTGAGTCTTACTCCAGAAAGAGAGTGAAATCTTAAAATACAACAAACTGATTTATCTCATCGAGGTAGGGGAGAGGCAGTTTACCACACAAGACTTCATATTAGTTTAACACCAAAATCTGGCGAACTAAGAAAAAAGCTTTTCACTTTCGCTATTCGACTGTCCACGAGAGAAATCAAAAAAGCCGAGAAAACTTAAGCCAAGAAGCCGAGAAACTGCCTGCCAGAATTCATTCACTATTAGAGCTTACTTGCTCTAGTTTTAGTCTTTTAGTGACTAAAAGAAGATAGCCTTAAAATTTTGAACTCTTAGATTGCAAATGATACTGAAAAGCAACTGGAAATCCTCCCTCGCTACGCTTACCGGTGTGCCCTCTCTGTACAACTGAACTTTACTAAACAATCTACCTGAGCGTTCCTGAGCTGGGTAACGATCCGATCTCGTTCTTGGGAGAATCCACTCACAGTTTGGGTTATCTGTTATAGAGGATAATACAACGAGCTCTATTAACGACTTGCTGATTTTCTCCAAGAAATCAACGTCATCATCATCTTCTCTAGGAAATGACGTCATCATCATCATCTTCATCACCATCATCATCATCACCATAATCACCAACATCATCATCGTCATCTTCTTCACCACTATCAATCGTCAATCATTCTTTATTTTGCTAACGGAGAAGAGTTTACTTGACAAGAATTAAATACAAACTGAAGGGGGTTAAGGGTGCCCAGAAGAAGACAACTTTAGGCTTATGAGATATGGGTAGCCTCATCATCAAAATCATCATCACTATCATCATTGTCATCTTCATCACCATTATCATCATCATCATCACCTTTATCATCATTATCACTGTTTTTGCCCCTTAAGGGTCTTACGGCAACCACCAGAACTGAAAACCCCAACTGCAGACGTCAATACGTACCTCTTCTAGTATTTGAGATTTCTCTTTCGAAATTGCATCTCGTTCCTTCGTCAGAGTCTGGACTGTCTCGTTGAGACTGACGATCTGAGTTTGCTAGAAGGTAAACAGGCAAAAAGTTTGATCAGAGCTCAGTGACCCATCATTTACTATTATCCAAGCATGGTCTCAGAATTTAATAGAATTAAAGACAGTGATGCTAATAACAAGAGTAATAGTTTTTTGCTGTTATCGCAATCAACTCGATCTCACACACATGACTGTATGAACATGAACAAATACCTCATTGCTGTAAGGAACTGCCCGGGTAGTGTTTTTTACCTTTATGTTTATTCTAAGAAACTCGCATCGACATCTCAAATATCGCATTCTTCTTGAATAATTGTAAACACTTTCACAACTTTATGATTATTTAAGTTGGAAAAAACCCTACATGAACTTAATTTAAGAAACAGTATACGCTTAGCGTGTGTCTATCGAGTTACGGATGCACGCAGGCCGATGGGAGAACACGAGAGAAGAGTTTCAGTGGCACGAGGCGAAGCTCAATGCTTCTCTAGCTTCTCGAGTGCTCTTCCAAATTCTTAAGTGCATCCATAACTCGATAGACACACAACTAAAGCATGGATTGTTTCTTTTAGAACATTGCCAATTTATTCATCCAGTGAGCAAAAAAACACTTCTTACGAGCTCCTGTTCATCTACCTGCTTATTCTCGCAGTTTTTTCTAGCTCCTTTTCCATTTCTTGATCGTCACCTTCAGAAATTTTGTTTTTTCATTTAGAAACCTTTTTGAACCCATATTTTTGGTTCTAGCTATATCTTCCTAGACTTACTTCTCGTTCAGTTTACGATATATAGATGCACGCTCGCGCCATACCATGACTTTCCCGCCACAAGTGACGTGCAGCAGCTGCACAACATTTTGTAGTGTCGTACTTACTCGTGGCAGAGCAATTTGCTTAGTAGGCCACCCGTTTTTCACGTGACAGATACAAAAGACCTGATTGGCTCATTCCCGCGGCAGGGAAGTGGTATCGGGGGCGCAGATGACAACAGCGGTCTTACGATGTGCAATTTTCGGTGAAAATGCACAAGGGCAAGAGGTAAGGCCCAGGCCCTGCAGATGATGCAGTGATGCGCTCGGACAGGACACAAAAACGATCCCCTCGTAACGCTCTGGCTAAAGTTAAATACGGAATAATAATCGACCAGCCTGCTAACTTCCACTTCACTGTGCGTAAACATAAATTTTTAGGAAATGACTGTTAACTAACTGCACGAAAACTGTGAATGCTTGGCACACAGTGGTTAAATACACTAAAGAAATAAAGCTAAACACGGCACTTAATGGTTGGAAGGTCTTGTCCGATCTCTCTGTGGCTGTTATGATAACATATTACGTCAAATACTGTGGGTAAAATATAATATGGTATGGAGTGTGTTGTGTTTTTGTCCGTAATATGTGCGTGTGTCAAAACTGTAAGATATAAGTTGTAAATATATGGTGTTTGGTTCATAATTTACCACTGCATTAATTAATGTCAATAGCGATGCTCGATTAAGTTACATGGCATGGAATCGTTTGCGTGTTGTGAGGTAGTCTTTTCAGACATGACGTCATTGAACCTAGCTGTTCTTGCAACTAGTGTATGTATTTCTAGTGTTTATGCCGGTTCAAAAATTGTAATTGAAATTTCAGAATAATCGATTCATCTGCAGTTTAACGTACACTGAATGCTGAACATGACTAGTAAAATGACTTCATAATGCAAAAGGCTTCCGGAAGAATCGTACAGAGTCTAATTATAGTCCGTAGTTAAAACACATGCCAAGTTTGCACTGGACCGGCATTATTTTTCTCGGCCGATTGTACATAATTTGTTATTCATTTTTGGCGTTATTACACTTCTCGTTGAATCCTAATTATCTACTTTGTGAATGGCAAGTAAGAACACATAGGGAATTTGAATTTGGAGAGACCAAATATTAAGGAGAGAGTTTGACCAACATTTTTTCGGTAGTGCAAACAGGACCATATGTTCTTACATACCGAGACGGCCTGATTGGTTGCCTTAACTCGGATTTGCGTACGACTTCTGTGTACTTTAATTTTTTTAAAAAAGAAATAGGGCATTGTTATGCGGTGGAAACTTGTCTTCGTCTCGGTACTGTTTGTCAAATTGTTTGTTCTTCCGCTCTCGTAAATAAAAAGTTTTTATTGTTCGTAAACTGACGCGGAAATCTTTTCTGTTTCGGAAACCGTCGTTTAATTGTACGTATTCTAACTTCTTGTCCGAAGAAAGATTTACCGATGTGCTTTGTAGTTCAGAAATCCAGTGTTTACCAGGCGTTTTAATTGGACATCATATGAAAGCTGAGCCTTAAGACGTCTTGTTTCCTAAGGAGATGGAAGGGCTATTTTCCGGAATCTTTCATTTCATTTCATATCATTTGACCAAAACTCGTAAAAATGACCTTTCAATTTGCTTATCTTGAAGACTAAAAGTGTCTGTGGTGTTATTCGTGTCGCGTGTTGAAAATCTTGAAAAACAAGTGAAGTCGTTCCGTTTCTTTCGAATATACGGCTGTCAGTTGTTCTAAGTGAATTTTCTGCTGAATTTGTTTAGTACGTGTAAGCAAGAGGTTGACAACATCAGTTCAGTATGTAACTTCCACTTTATTTTGCGCACTGACTTCAACAAAAGTTTCATCTACGCACAGCAAATATATAAGAATGTCAAACATTTTAACAGTTTCATGCAGAAACAAATTTACAACAATATTACGATTAGAAATGGATACTAAGATACCATGAAACGTTGAAATCTGATTTCTTCCACAGACGATTGATGCAGCTTGCGTCCCGCAGAGAGTCTCTGAAAGTGGAAAAGTGCTTTATCATGCATCTTGTTGACTTGTTTTAATTACTTATGTTATTTTGTCTTGTCACAGAACTGCATACGAGCTTTGGTCCCATTCCGGTATACACAAGGCGACCGGCCGCAGTATATCATCCGTATGCCCGCTAAAATGTAGCAGCGAATCGCCTGGATACTTGTTTCGTGCTTCATCAGTGACGTCATATGTTCCCTGAAAAAGTTATTCGGGAGACCGCTGACGATGTGTTGTGAGTGGCTAGTTATCTGTCACAAGTGACCGAGTGTTGATCGTTAAACAAAGCGATTAACCAATCGCAAGTTGCAGTGATCTTAGAACGATTTGAACACCAGATCCGATGGAAACCAGATATTAAAAAAAATACACCGAGACTGCGCAGAACATTTATCGCCCAAGTCTTTGAAATGCTCTTAAATATAATCTATATTATATCAACCTGTTATTTTGTGCCTATAAGGCGTTGCGTAACATTTTCATATTATTAGTACTTTGTAGTTAAAAGGATATAGGGTTAACTTAATTGTTTTTGAGTAATACGTATATAAGGTTGATTTTTGAAGAGTAAGACTCTTTGCATAAGCTAACTTTTGAGTAAATTTAGAAAGTGTAACTAATGTCATAAATTTTAAAATAATCTTCACGACGAAGTTTCCTTTTTTTTGAGTTGTTCGCAAAAGCTTAGAAACCACTTAAAGTGGCAATTGTAGTTTGGAAAGTGCATGTCCCACACCAGTAGGAAATAGTTCGTGTTTTGCATGGACCATTGTGTATAGTCGGTCATTTAAACATTGTATTTATTGTTGTGTCCATTCTCGGTATAAAAACAGGAAACCCTTTTAACTGACGGCAAACATTTTTGCCAGGGTTCCCGGCATGCAATGCACATATCGACGGTCTTCGTATCGTTGTTTTTTGATATTTTCGAGACCACGATAACAGTCTAATCCTCTTAACCTGTGGCGTCATTTGCTTCCACGACGTGAAACAGGAAGTGGGTGGCAATGTGTTACAATGCCATGTGTTCGGTACCACGGCAATGCCATACTACGGAACATTTCGGTCGATAGAAGTAGAAGTAACATGTTGTGATCAGTGTAGACGGTATTTTAAAACAGTTTTTTGCAATGGTGATTTTTGTATTTAAGGTACTTCGCTGGTCTAAATTGAGGGACTTGACGAAATGTATACTGGCGTGAAGGGAGGGGGTAAGTAGTTTTGTAGTTATGGGAATATCGAATTTTTTTACAAAATTGAGAAAGGGGGAAGTTTTATCGCCGCAATTACAAGTTGTAAATAAAAGAACGGTGCGCGAGTTTTTTTTTACGCTCATATGAAACAGTTTCTGTTTGCAAGATGCGCCTGAATCAGAGTTTTAAATGCAACTTGGGTGCCGTCTAGAACGAGAACAAGGGTAAGATTGCGTTACCATGTCAACTTGCCGTGATACCGAACACCCCAATCACACAACATTACTAACGGTGTGTGCTGCACACAAAGGGGATATAGTAGAATTAGAAAATATTGTATAATATTAGACAGCTAACTTGAACCATACGTGAATATATATATACTGTCACGGGCTCCAGTTTGGACCAGCCCAGCCCTACTCTCCCCAACCTGTTCAACTCGGCTCTTTAGTTCCTACTAGGTTTTTGATGATGCAAAGAAAAATCTTAATCTGTTTCTTAGTTAAGCTAAAGAGCTAAGTAATACAATTTGTTACGAGAGAAAATTCCGATACGTTTTAAAGTTTTGAACGCATTTCCGCAAACGACACGTCACTGATCCGTGTACCGTGCCGCATTCGAAGGAATTCTGAAAAATACGGTTGGAAGTAGGCCTTGGCTCGTCTTTGTAGCACTACATATATTTTGTTACTCGAAATAGCTTGTTGTGAAATAAAAACGATCCAGTGACAATGGAGTGTAGTTCCTTGCAAATAACAGATTTTTTTTTTTTTTTTTTTTAAAAAGATTGACTTGGCTGTTAATTACAGGGACCTTCCAAAGTACGCTTACAGTTGGGTACTAGAAATAATGCACTCGCTAAACAAGAGTTAATTGGTTAAAAGCATACGGGAGTCTTGAATAGGTCAGCTTCAAAATTGGATCGTAGATAGATTAGAAAAAAACATTTCCAGCAAGTGCCGAAGCGTTTTGGTTGTCCGAAAAGAATTCGGACGATGTCCGAGGGGATAAAATGAGAAAAAACTTCTTATTCCTGCTTAAAAGTCTGTTCTTTTTATTATTATTTGGGAAAATCGTAAGAATACGCCAGTTTCCTAATGCAAAGTTTCGGTAGATCCATTCCCTTGTGGGGTCTAAAAGTCGCTACTCGGTCAAATTTGGGATCGTCATCACTTTTAAGCCCCCACGAAGGAATGGATCAAGACAAAGTTTGCATTGGAAAAATGGTGTATTGGTTTAGCCCATGGTTTTCGTTTTGAACCGCATTCTAATATGATAACACACTTTCAAGGCAGCAAAATTCCTTGGTAAATTTAGTTTCTTTCTACAAGAGTATCTGTCAACCAAAGATGTGGTTATTGATAGATTGCAAATTCAACGAAGGAAATATTCACAAAATGTCGCTCCTTTCCCTTGAGAACAAAACTCAAACCAAACCAAATAGGACAGATACTGACTTGAAAATGTCCCAAATATAATGTAGCAAATACTAATTTATACGCCTCGTATTCAGCGTTTTCTACAGCCCTTTACCATAGGCACGGTCCGGGTGATTCCCTACATACTTAACAAATGCTAGTTTTCCATCAGTTCACGTCGGAAAATTTAAGTTGACCCACATCGCAAAACTTTGTTTCCGTCGGACACAAAAAGGATTTGCCCAATCGCAAAAAAAATTTTCTGCAGAAGTACTTCCTGCCCGGTATTCCCTCCCATTCCCCAAACGGGCCAAGACTCGGACTCGGATTGTGCCAGTCACAGTTCGCGTGGCCCGACGGTACTGGGATTGGTGCAATTCGGGCGGTGTTTACTTTGTCTGAATCCTTGGAGATCAATGTGTAAATAAAAATAAAAACTAGTTTACTCTTAATGTTGGGTCGGGGTGTTGTCGTTATAGGAATCGATGTTAAGACTTGATTAATTAAGACCATGAAACTCGGGTTGGAGGTCATGTTGGATACAGAGAGAAACGACACATCAATTAAGCGATTCGGAACCCAGTAGAAGCCAACTTACTAGTGGTGGAACCTGTCAATGTTATACCCGGGGGGGATATGTGGGGATTTGACAGCGATTAGCTACCCGTGGTGTGGGGATTTTGACCGTTTAATAGCCAGGTGTTGGGAATGTAAACTGAATTCGAACGCCTCGCCTTTGCCAAAGTCCCCCTCTCCTACGGCCAGTTAATTAACATTGATCAATGTGTACATTAGTAAGGACGTTAAGCAGACCCGTAGGCAGGATTTTTGTTGGGGGGGGGGGTGCAAATTTTGTAAACTTGGACTTTTCAAAGCCAAATTTATGGGTCAAACGCACATATGGCCTTTTTTTTTTTTGA
>JAOBYF010065119.1:0-12262 GCA_025403605.1 Parazoanthus darwini
GATGGCCTATGCTCCAGGAGGAGCTAAGGGCCTAACTAACTAACTAACTAACTAACTAACTAACTAACTAACTAACTGTTTTCTTCGACAAACTCGCTCCAGTCCCCGATTCCACTTTTTGAAAAAAATATGGCATTTTTTGGCTCTAAAAACTGGCATTGACTTCTTTTAATTTTTGTAATTAATTCAAACTTTCGTTCATGAAAAGTAATGAAAAGCTGCAAAAAAGTTATTTCATATGCACCTTAAAAGTGTTTGAAGGGGCATACACGTGTGCATGTGTCCTGAACTAAATTAAAAACATGTTCAATGGCGTACAGTGTAATTGTGTATGTTTAGAGTTAGAATGTCAACGTTACTATTCTAACGGTACATCCTTGTTATGTTTACCATTATTGCTTTTGCTCCTAAACATTATAAGATCTGCAAACAAGGACTTGTATTTCCTTCTTGTTTGAATCCGGCTGAATCATGTTTTCAAGACCAGTGATTTTGAAGTGTTTGCGATCTAGTGCACTGTCACATGGCTTGTTGCTCCTTTTTTTCTTTACCATAAATGTGATTTATAAACAAAATGGGGAATATTAGATTAACTGACTGGCATATAATTGTCATAGAAATAGAAATGCTTAAGTTGCATACAGGTCAAAAGATGCTAAAAGAAATAACTGATCTGTTGTACGGCTAGTTTCCGTAGGTTTTTTATTCTTTTCTTTCTTTTTTTTTTTTTTTTTTGCAAAAGCTGCGATACTCTCCAGTCACGATCAGTTGTTCAACGAAAATTATAGCTCTTGTTCTTTTGGAAAACCTTCAAAGTTACTTTTTCTCACTGCTTACCGACTGCGGTACTATTCTTTTTTTTTTAATGCATACTCAATTAAAAGTTTTAGGGTAAAAATCAGAATAATTTCAAGATAACTTACGGCCATCAAAGGCTCCTCGACCATTTTGCCAAGATACTTCTTCTGCTGTTCCTTGTTGCCAGCAAGAATAACTGGCATTTCCTGAAAAACGACAAATAATATGTATGTAGTACATGACACCTTGGCAAGAACCAATAAATGTAGAAAAATGTAAAACCGTCCTATAAAGCTCAAATATTAGTGCATTAATTGTGATTATCTATCGAGTTTAGAACATAGCTGGCAGTTTTTCACGCACTTTTTGTATGGCGCAAGCGTGCGTCTATAACTCAATAGACGCACACTCGTGCGTCTGTTAAATCGCAACACAAGAAAGTAAACAAAAAGTGCTTTGGCAAAACTTTAGGCTTTCAAATGGAAAACGAAATATTAGTTGAAATGTTCTAAAAGAATTGGTACATACTTTAGCTGCGCGTCTTTCGAGTTATGGATGTACTTGGGAAGTTGCGAAAGCACATGAGAACAGTCTGCTATAACTTGACCTTACTTACCACTAGTGAGTTGAGTTCTAATGCTCTCTGTATTCCATTCAGTACACATTTCTGCCTGAGAACAGACTCCTATATCTTGACCTTACTTACCGCTAGTCGGTTGCCTTCCATCGCCGCCTGCATTCCTGCACAGCCATAGGCCAGCTCTTCCGTTATAAGAATAGTCTCCGTGATACCCAGTCCTGGACCACCTGAAAAAGTCAAATGTACCACTTCATCGCTTTGTGATACACTACAGTGTCCATATATAATCCAAGGCAACCACCCCAATGAGCCAATAAAATGTTGTTGAGCAGTTTCTCAGTATTTTAAACACAAAATAACTTGTAAAAACTCAAATTCACTTGCAAGTTCTGAACAAATTTTAAAGAACTTGTTTCGTAAATAAATAATAGGTCTTTTTGAACCATGATATCACTTACAGGTACATTGTTCACCTGTTAAAAATCTTAACAAAGTAATACATGCATACATAACCCATTATATATATATATTGAATAAAAGTAAAAATGATTCAATTTTGATTTAGCATGATAATATTAACAAAGATAAGAGGATTATATTGTGATATGAACAAGACAAAGAACTTTAAATGAAAACAGCTTAAATCGTATATTAAGCTCAGTAAACTAGAATGAAATGGAAAACTTCAATTGTAACGAAAGTAATGAATGTCAGACACAGACCAAAAAAGGAGAAAGAATTCAAAATGTTATTGCATATTTCACGACAAATTACGGGTACGGAGAGTAAATATTAGATATGCCGCGCAGTTTTCAAGACTGAACGTTCTTCATGCCCTGACAGGTGGTGATATTAGTAGGTACGGCACTTTCTTTAGATATCGATCAGAAAGCATCATTGCAAAAAAATCAATTTGGCACTGTGACATGCCTTCTATTTGCTTTAAATAGGCCATAACCGTTGGGACTTGATATCTGGTCCCAGCATGGAAAAAACAAAGCCAACACACAGAGTCATAACCGTTAATACTTTTCCAATACCTTCCATCTGATAGTATTTTCATTTCTTAAATTTGGGGGTATAGTTGATTGCTTGCAGGACAGGTTCTTTTAGTGACCTCTATATTGTACTTCTTGTGTTAGTTTTTCTGCTTGCTTGAAAGTACATTTATAAACTGACGAATTCCATCAGTACTCACCATAGCTTTCTGGTACATGCGTATTGAGCAATCCCAGCGCATGTGCCTTTTTTAGGACTTCCCACGGAAACTGCAGAAACAAGAAACGCATTTATCACCAAGGGCTCAAGATCATGAAACAATCTTCTTCGGCTATAGCAGACATTCAACCAGCTTCCCCAAGAAAAAAAAATGATGTTCAAAGTCTTGGAACTCACCTCTTGTGCAAGTCAATCAAGTCTTTTATAGTTAGAACTTTAGACGAATTACTCCAATCCCCCAGGGGCAATTACTCACCTCCACCCCCAGGGCCAATTACTTACCTCCCCAGTTCTGTCATGTTCTGCAGCAACAGGAATTATTTCGTCCCGAGTAAACTTCTTGGCCACATCCACCATCTCTCTCAAGTCATCGGACATTTCTTTAAAGTTGCAAAACTCACATTCAGTTCTATATACATTGTACATGCACAAGCTGTATAATATGCAAACAGTCGTATTTCTTTGGATGTTTAACATTAAGCATTAAGTTTTATTTTCACAGTTGCAACTAAAACTAACTGGATATTTTTTGCTCTGTAACCCGCCACTCCAATTTTGACTCGCCGGTGAGTTTATCTGACTTTTCGTAAAGAAACGTGAAGTACAACTTAAATTACCGACTGACAGCAGCTGTTACTAATTCTAACAACGTTAATTGTCAAGGCAGTATTTACCTTAACTCTACTCCTGACTATTTCAAATGTTTTGTACAGCCTACATACGGCAGGATTTGATTTCTCCATCGGTTTAATTGGTGACCCGAGGCTAGTGGCATTTGGGCTGGAATGAGTAAGCATGGTGCAATCAAGAGTCCACGCGATGGAGCCACCAACTCTATACTTTCATAACATCTTACTGCGCAGTACGCTCTCTAACAGCAAGCAATCATCTTCTGGGCCCGGTTGTTCAAAAAAGGGGTTAGCGCTAACCCAGGGTTAAAACCTTGACCCACGATTGCATGGGTTTACCTCCTTAAAGATTGACTTGGGCTGCATGTCATTTCGGGTTTACGTAATTGGGTTTTCTTGGAGCGTTCTTCAGAAATGATTTAGAAAGACTGGACGTGTTTCTAGATGAAAGAATTTTGTTTAACCGGGCCCAGGGGTCTGCAAAGTTTTACTAATCTAACCCTTACGACCGCAAAGAGTAATGTATGTATTCTAACATCCTTCTTTGAATGATTCACTGTTTAATTTCACACTAATTTTGTCAGTTAATAGTAAAATATACATAATTATCCTTATTATTATGATTTGTTCGGCCGAAGCTAGTAAAACTGTTATGCTAGCCGTTTGTAGGCCAGTGAAACAGCCATGGAGAAGACATACCCTGCTGCAAGTATTATGCAGACCTGTACCTCAATCATTCAGGTGCCCCACCCCTGACCTTGTATATGTACAAAGAATGTAACTATCCTTAAAAGTGAATCTGGGGGCTATTCTCAAGGTACGAGGTTATGTACTCTAAGCTGTAATATCTTTAAAACAAAGTTCTATGCACTTCAGTTTGCAACAAATTAAATCAATGTTATACAGTAGATGTGATGTTTCACCTTTAATAGGCGGCCATTGCATTCCTGTGGTCCCTTGATGTTGGAGATCCAATGGGAAACACGAGTTCGAACCAATTTATTTTCAAAAGCTTTGGGTTTTTTACTTTGATAAATATCAAAACTGTACTTAAGTTGCCGTATTAAAAGATCTTGAGTTTACAATCGTGATACATTCATGTAACTTGTAAAGAATGTCACCTATGGTTTATCAATGAAGTTGATGATAATGATGATGATGATAATCATGAGTTCACCCGTGGTTTCTTATTAGTATCTCTCAGGTTATTAATTACTCAAGTCTCATTTTGACCAAAGCCAACAGGAAGCCTGAACTAAATAATCCTTATAACTACCAAGTACAATATTCTTCGATAATACTTTGTTGGCACAATGGCTGTAAGCACAATGTAGATACAATATGTACAAACATGCGTCATTTTGAAGGCAACTAGTAACCTGTGGTGCGCTATAGATCGTACAAAACATTTGTAGGATTACTTTTACCAAAAATACTTTGGAATCAAAATCGTTGTTTTGTACTTATTGAAAAAGAAGGCGCGTGTTATTTAGCCAATGAAAAAAGAAAAGCTTACCAAATGAAAACCCGGCATCATGAGTTGACTCTGAAAACAAAAAAAAATACAAAACTGTGAGTTTTAGGACTTTACCTTTAATTGTTTTTTCTTCATTTAATATTTCATTTTTCTAAGATGGGAAGGAATGCTTGAAAATTTTATTTACCTACACATGACCGGTACTCTACTTACAAGGTTGATCTACTCATCAAGTTTTTAGTTTGAGATTTTTTAGTATATCACTTGTTATGGTCGCCCAGACTAACAAAAAATTATGACGAAGCAGCATAAGCAGAACTGCAGCGGACATAACTTACCCTAACTTTATTTTTATTAACCCGCAAGAGCACGCAATTTAAAACTTAGGTCCACTGGATCAGACAAATTGTTGTTCCCATTTTCTCAAACGTAAAGACACTCATATTCATTTTTGCTACAAGCCAGCCGCTATTTAACCCAATGAATTTTTAACGTATTGATTACCCTACTTTACCGGTAAAAATATTAAAAAATTTCGTTAAAAGATCATACTGCTGTCCTTGCGGGAACTCACATTTAATAACTCACTTTTACATCATTTTATAATTTTGCGTAAGCAAAAATCGCCAAACACTATGATTATCTTGCACCTTTTCGAATTAATAATATTTATGAAATTTTTTTGTTTCCCTTTTTTTTGCAAAAGTTACATGAAAGACAGAGCCATTAATTTGCTGTTACCCGGATGTTCTTTATATAGTTACAAGTTTTCATTTTCATTACTATTTCTCTTTGAACAAATGGGAGATTAGGTAACCCGGATGTATCCTCTTCGAACAGTACATGTAAGGCATTGAAGTTGAAGGAATAACAACCTACAACAGACATCATAAGGGCAAAAACTTATTTAAAGAATTAATGAAATAAAAATCATGGTCTAAATGGTAACTTTCCTCACCCAAAACAAGATCCTCAGTTTCAAATCCACTCGTTACTAGCCAATCAGAGTAAAGGCTTACCTGATGAAACTCCAGCTGCTGCAGATGCTAAGGACAGGTTTCTGCAATTCTGACAACAGAACAACTTCCACATTCATATACTATTTAAAACGATTGTAAGTCCACACTGGTACAAAATAACGTTAAAACAACACATTTATTTTTGCACTACAGTTTACATGAAAGATACTATATTTAAAGATAATACAGACAGAGTGTAAATGCAAGCCACCTATGATAACCATAAAGGCTAATTGAAACAGGTGGCCATTATAGAGGATTTTTCTTTTTTTTTGTGAGCAGTACAATACATTTGTTCATATATTCTGTTAAGCAATTAGATATTCCCACTTCAAATCTTTTTCAAGTTTCAATTTTTTTTGCCATTTAACATTTACAATTAATAAATAAATTATTATAAAAGAGTCAACTTAGTGTAAGTGGCGAGAAAGCCCATAAGAAGCACAAAAACTTAATGTCTATGAACTCTGGCCTTCCTCGAATAAGATAATGGTATACTAGTATATTTTGATAAAAGTTCCTATTAATAAGCTCATTAAGAGAATTTCAGTAAAAAATACCCCTTTCTATGTCACGTTCCTTGTTAACTTATAAACACGATAATTTTAAAACAAAACTATATAATCAGCAACTAAGATTAAATCTAAATTTAACTTAAGGTATTACCCTTACCCCTGTTTTTAATGACTGAGTGATCCTTGTTACCATCGTTTGGTGAAAAGGTGTAAAATTGTACACTATTTAGTCTTACAACTTACAGTGATTGCATGTGTTACCTACCTGCGCTGAAGAAACTGTTGCAGGTACAAAAGCCCTCTGGAATGTTATAGACAAAAGATAAAAGAATAAGTTAGCAAAAGTATAAAACATGATATACTTTAATCGATAATAGAATGTAGTTTTTATTTCTTGCGTTGCAAGATCATCACTTAGACAAATAGGAGAAATTAGGGCTTCAAATAGATAATAACTAATACTCTCTATCGTTGCGAGTACTTACAATTGAGTGTGATAGGGGTGCAAGTGTTTTTGGCTTTGACATTTGTAGTTTTAGCATTTCTATGGTTCAGTTACCCTTTTTTGCTTTTTTTTTTGCAATCCACATTTAAATTAGTGCAAAATTCTCAAAAGAGCAACGCTTAACTTGGGATAGGCATTTAAGTTCAGTTTTTCCTAGATGCACTCGTGTAACCTGTTTTCAAATTTAAGGCACAACACCTAAATTTAATTGCACTATTCTCTTAGGTCGTGTTTTATTGGGATCAACCATTTCAACCTAAACCGGTTTTGGTTGGATTGTTTGAAAATCCCAATAGAACGTGTTTCAACTTTTTTTGGTTCCAACAATTTCAACCTGCATTTGAGCGGGTTGAAATGGTTGATCAACCAAACCAACCAAAAACGGTTTTTTTCCCAATAGAACACAAAATAAACCCAACCAACCAAAAATAGTTGATCCCAATAGAACACGGCCTAAGTTTGTCCTTAAAAGTTTTTTTTTGCGAAGGTCCTTAGCATTATTGGTTCACGGAATTAATTTCACCTGTCAAGAAGTCCGTCGCGGTTTGTCCGTAGTAGTTGGATTTATCGTTAATGAAACTACCAAATAAGGAGCATCAGTACAAACTGTGGTTAAGCCAGTTTTTAGCATATTTGTGGGCGTGAATTAGCAAGCTTGTTAACATTGACGTTTGTCCCCATAAGTTGGCTTTTAAGAGACTCAGTTTTTAGACCAAGTTAGGAAATTGATGCTTTTTTTGATGGATTGGGGACCCAGCCGCGCTCTTGGTAGCAGTTGTTTGTATATATGTACAAAATAAACGTTAAGGTTTTCTATAGACTCGACCTGAGCGAGGAATGTACTTTAAACATTTGTTTTTGAATTTTGGCAGCTTTTAGCTTCACGTTCTAATCTTGTGTAAAGGGTTTTGATAAAAGACACTTAGGCTTAGCCTGCGTACGGCTCGGCGTTCCAGTCAGCCGAGAAGAAGGAACGAGAGACGCCTCTCGCTTCGCTCGCCGACTTCGCCGCTCGTTTCTCTCTTCTCGATTGACTGGAACGCCGAGCTACGCAGGCTAGTGAACGCTATATGATACATTTCGTTTTCATTCGAGATACTGAAATATTTTAAGATACGTTCAGATATATTTTCTTATGAAAACGTAGTGTTCAGGAAAAACAAAATTGTGTACACCGATGGCAATAGCTACGAATCAGTAATCGTTGTCCTGACTTGAGACCTGACAAATAAAAAATAATTACACTTTGCACAAAAAACAATAGAAGACAAGTAACTAGCTAAAATATTTTCATGGCTATGCAAATCTAGGAAAACAAGAGAGAAAAAAAAGCTTTATACATTAACGCGTTTCTAAAAATGTTCATACAGGATTTCTTCCTAACGAAGAGACAAAATCGGCGTTTAAAATTTGTAAAATAAGCCCAAACAAAATTATTCTTGTCTTATCTGACAAGAAGTGTTTAAATTGACAAGCTTTCCCTAAGCTAAAGTCATATCTTAACAAAAAAAAGACATTTATGAAATCCAAAGCCAAATATTAGGGTTGCCGCTTATGCACGAGTTCAAGTATGATAAACGGTTTATTTTATTTGTATCGTGAAAAGTGAAATACTCGGTTGAAAATATGATACGCTGAGGCCTAACCATAATCGCAACCACAAATACATCCCTAATTTACTGACCGATAATCATTTTAGAAATGCAACACAAATATTCCGTGATCTTCGAATTTAGTGACCAGTAATCTAAACTTTTTATCTAAAACTCCGAATAATCCACGTCCCTCAACCGCTTTTTTTCTCAAGAAGAACTTTATAAGAACAGCGAGGCTCATGCAGATTGGCCAAAATTTAAGAACAATTTAAGAACAACCTGAGGCTCGGGATCGATAGCTGATAGTTTTTTTCTGGGATAATATAAATCACTAGAAATCGCCTCGGGAAAATTACTCAGCGAATCCATGATAAATCCCCGGGGTTGAATTGATCAAAAATACACCCGCCAAGCAATTCGCTTTCTAATACATGTACTGCAATACATTAGGCTTAGTTTTTATTCGAATAAAACCACATATAGAAACAAGAACAATCTAAGAACAATTTGAGGCTCAAATCGCCAAAAAACTAAGAACATTGAGCCTCGGCCAAATTTACTGGTTCATTATCATACATAAAAACGTGTAGGCTTCTTTAAACTGGATTGGCATCTAGACAGGTTGTAACGGTTTTTTATTTCTCAATAGGTTTTTTCATTCTCTCTGTTTTAGTTCATACAAGATGTTCTTCAAATTACCTATAGAAAATGTGTGTTGGCTGCATGCCTGCCATGAATGTCATGAGAAAAGTAATTCGAAAAAATGAGGTAGGGTATACCCTGTTGAGATTGGAAACAACTGTGCTGTTGCGGTCAACCCCAGCGACGATCTACATCTGCTAACACGAAGAAACAGGAACGTACATCCCCGCTGTTTTGTTTCAATTTCTTTTCACAACTTCACACCTGAAATCTCTTTTATGCAAGGAGTACATTGGGTCTGTGGCGTAGCCACACAGGGGGAGGGAGACCCCTATGGGGCCGACGAATGGACCACAAAGTACAAAATCAGTCTGTCCCTCGACAACAGCAACTGGAACGTCTTCCAGTGGAACGGTTCAGATAAGGTGAGAATAAATAGATGTTTGGTAAAAATCTTGTTTCAACGGAAATACATCTGATTGAAACTAGAGATGGTTCACGTTCAAATTGTTTGTTTTAAATCAGCTGTAGTATGTATTAATAATGAGATCTGACCCTGTGACCTATCCAGCGTTATATTTGATTAGATTTAACCACGTGATATTCTTTCCATGGCAAATATCGATATCAGGGTGTATACCAGTACACATATTTCCACAGAAACTGTCAAGTTCTTCTAGTTGTGACAGTAAGTTTTCCAAAGAGCAGCGTTACTTCCGCTGCCTTTTGTATCGAGTTTTCCAGTCCCTCATTTTCCACATTGTCCTTAAAGGGTCATAGAGTATCTCATTTGCCTTTGACTTTGTCACGTGAAATGTTCACTTTATGAATAGTTTGTTAGCTTCGGACCTGTATTACTCAATACAAAAGGCCACAAAGTATTTCGCTAATAAAATACAAACCTGCACGGGTCTTTTTATCTATCACCTCATATCTAACGCGTGTTCGTGAAATAACTGTTTTTAAAATATGTCCTACAGGAATTCATCGGGAATATCGATCACAACACGGTTGTGAAGAACACGCTCCCCAGCACAACCAAGGCTCGTTACATCAGGTTCATTCCCACCGCATATCACAACTGGCCAACTCTCAGGGTGGACGTGTTTGGATGGAGTGTTTGAAACCTGTTTAGGTGAAACCAAAATTTTCTAACGTGTTTAAATTTGCAAATTGAATTCAATGCAAGAGCAGTCCCCGCCTTGTTTTACTGAAAGTTTTGCTTTATAATGCACAGCTAGTATCCTTTCTGTTCAACATACGTATTTAATTTCCTAAGGGCATAAATTTTTGACATCAATGTAAAAATGATGGACAACGATGCTGTTTAGCAGAAAAAATATTTCGTCTCAGTCGATGAAGCTGTACTGACCTGTAGATAAAGCATGGTAGCTGTTGAAAAGAGAGACAAACATTAGACAAGTTCTTTTTAAGAGCACTTGTTCCAGGTCAGTTTACGCTTGTTTTAACTAAAATCAGACAAAGATTCCTGCGCCGGTGATACATCATGGTTTTCTATTGTAAACTTCTGAAGAAGTGCTTGTTGTGCATTGGTTCACAACAAACACTTCCTTGATCGATACAATTTAAAAATTGAGTATAACCGTTCTACGCCATTCTTTCGTCCTCCTTTATGGCCCACTGTGTGGTTTGAACCTACGCTACACGACTATTTGCGTACATTCGTCAAACCATAAGAGTATCTAGCACAGTTTTACGGCGTAGAACGGGTTTATTCAATTTCTGGTTTTATTGTTTTTTAGTCGTAAAAGCCAGTTTTTCAATCATGCGGAGAATGAAGAAAGGTCTTTGCTGGTGATCAAATCCCCTGTTTACAATATTCGGAGATATTTTTAAGGTTTCATCTTTTACTTGCTATTGAAAACAATCGATCTTTTTCTTTTTTAACCCAATCTGCCATGTTTCCTTTTCGCGCAAAAGTTTTTCTGCGCATGATTAAGAAACTGGCTTATTAATCAAGGTATTGTTTGTTGCGAACCAATGAACACACGAGTTTTTCTGCAGGAATCTATGACCTATGAACTTCACAGAACTCTTTCTCTAGAACCGTCTTTTTAGTCATTGAAACTTGGGCCTGATAAAATTGTTGTTTCGTTTATAATCAGCCGCCAAAGCAGCCGCCTTATTTCCTTTTTAGCCGGACCTTCGTCCAATTCCCGAAAGGACAATTTGGAAAGAAAAGAGGCGGTTGTTGCAGATTAAATTGTTGACGTTTTATGGCTGGCTAATATTACGCATTGAAGTATAAGGACTGTTTACTAGTAAGGCTGTTATTAGTGATATTTTGGAACCTACCGTAAATGTTCTAATAAGCTCCCGGAGAGGGGATTCGTGTTTGGCAATGCTGCTGAACACTAAAATGATTAATTTTATCAAGTTTGGTAAAGTTTGAATGAATGATAAGACTGTGATGACTGGTGAACTTTCAAAAATTAGTAGAATAAGAAACTTGAAACAGTTTAATTGTGGATGAACAGGCGCAGTCTTCAAACCGTGCTGAAGTTTCTTATTTTAACGACATTTACTGTCACCATATTGTTAGTGTATCGAACGAGACGCCTTCAAATGTTGTCTTTCTTACAATGGAGTCGATTTCTTAATTTGACTTATTATATTGTTTAAGCATACTCTGACCCAGTCCCGAAAAGCAGGAGGTTTACGTTTTGGAGGTTTTTTCTTCCCACCTGACGAAAATCTCTAATTTTAGCCGACTTTTGTGTCGATTGCTTCTCATCCAGTGTTTATTAACATAACTATCTTTTTCGTAACTTTCTGGTTAATTCGTCAACTGGAGGTTTGTCTAATGATCGATGAGTATTGTTAACTGCCAAAACCATTGGCACAGCGCCCGCAGTTTATTATTGGGCATTATAGGTCATGATCAGAAGCATCAGCTCACCTTGACTTGAACCTCCTGATAATCTGAGTCTGTGTCGTGGCTCTTAAATACACACCAGTTTTACAACTGATACTTCTAAACGTTTGCTCTTTTTTCTCGGGAAAATGTCGAGCTCTACTCGCCAAACTTCCACTTCTCCCGTCGCCATTATTTCCCTTGTTGCAGTTGCTTTGTACTGTGCTGGCTTCGTGAGAGTAGAATTAAAGTTTCACGATCACGAGAGAAGAATTGAGGCGCTCGAGTCGATCTTGGCACTGAATGGTTATTCACAACAGTTCGTGTCCTCACAAGACAAACAAGGTGAGTTGTTGGCGGTTCGTGTGGAGTTCACTTCAACATCTGAAAAAGCCAAGTATACTACGAG
>JAOBYF010065230.1:0-11640 GCA_025403605.1 Parazoanthus darwini
AAAAGAATACCGTAAACCTTGGTGTATAATCCCCCCCACCGAAAATAAGCCCCCCGGGTGTTCAGACCCAGGTATTTAGCCTGCAAAACACCTTTCGTGTATAAGTCTCCCCCGGAATATAAGCCCCGAGGCTTGTGCATGATATTGTTCCATAAAAGATATATTTGATAACGAGATAACAAGTATTTTGCATTCACTGACATGTATTATTCGGATGAAACTTTATACAGTGTAATCTCAGAACATGTCGATGGGTAAAGAATATGTGCAATCAAACCCTAACAATTGTTCCACTCCTTTAAGTATAGACCGAAAGTCGAATATTTAAGCAACATTTCACAGTTTTTACTAGTTTGTTTTGTAATGCAAAACTCCGTCCGTGTATAAGCCCCTTATAAAAAATCAGATAAACAGCGTTTTGGACGAATATATGACCAGGGTTGACGGTTCTTTGATTTTCAAACCACGAGTAAGTGTTTTTTCTGCTGAAACATTTTACAGGTCTTTCTCATCTCTAATTTTGATTCATTGGGAAAATGAGGGCGGTATAGATTAGTGGCTTTTGCTATCAAATAGACACTTCTTTGAGTTCATTTAAGCCGCAAATTCTTAAAATAAGCACTAATTTATCAGTAATGCACACTCCAAGGCACTGACAACTTGCATATTTTCATTCGCAAAATTTTCCAGGGATTGAGATATAGGTAATTATACTCGTCTGATAAAAAAAACTAGTTGTCACGCTGTGACTAAAACAACAGCGTATTTGTACCAAGAGCTGCTAATTAGGCTATCGATAAAATGACAGATTCTTAATGGAAGCTTGTCGTCAATGCTCCAATCAGTTCTTTTCATTCTCGATAAATCATCAGAGCAAGGCAATTTTATGCAAATATTCCAAACAAAGACACCCAAACCGCGCGGTTTTTCGGTAGCAAAAGCGTCAACATAGATCATGTTATGGAGAAAGAGCTCGGAGTCTCATAATTATCTTTCGCTCATTTCTGCTTAAATAGTCAAAGAAAACTGCAGGGAATCTCCGTGAGTGATTAAAAATTGAACATCAAACCACGTGTTTATTTGATATTTTAAGCGTGGCCGTGCCGAAGTCGCTTTTGAGGTTTGCTGATCGCTAATCTTGTATTCGTTTAAGACTTATTTCTTCCTTCTCACATTGATCAAGTTTCCAGTTCGCTGGGGTTGTTCGTAGTTATTATTTAGGCCGTAATTGCTGGTTAACTCTTTCTCAAGGTCGTTTACAAAACGATAATAGATAATCTATTCGTAATATCTGCATATGTCATTAGTAGGAATTAGTTCAGAAAAAAGAATTTCCGTTTTCATTATTTTGCAAAGCGACGCGACGAAGGATCTATTAGTTTCCGATTTTCAATTCTAAGTTCATTAAGGCAACAAAATTTTAGTTTCATTGGGTTTAAATCTCTGGATATGTTCTAAACAAGTCCTTGCTTTGCGCTCAGCTAGTTTCTGTCTGTCTATCGCTGTATAGTTTATACGTTTTAATTTCTGTCTCACTGTCAATCTGGTCACTTTGTGTTTCTCTGGCTATTCTTTCAGTGTAGCATATGATTAAAGTGTGAACTCGCTAAGTAAGCGATGTTGTACCAAACTGCGACTTACCTAAGATAGTCTCGCTTACATAGAATGAGATTTGACCGCCAGTATAGTGACGAACCGATATCTCCCAGTTTACACTCGCAACACGTGCATTTCAAACAGTCCTCGTGCCAATAACAATCCAATGCCTTGAGAAGAAAGCGGTCAGTAATTGGATTTTTACATCCGCTGCAAGTCCGCTTGCTCTCTGGTTCATTGTGAAGCTTCATGTTCTCCGCTGCCGAGTTGAGTTATAGAATAACACAGTTTTACACATTTTTATCCAAGTTTTGTACCTGTTGAGGTTTAAGCTATAAATCTAACGTTTTCTTAACATGTTTCCCAATTTGTTTAGCCTCCCTGCAGATTGCTATCTGGTGAATATCGGCGAAACGCGAGGGAAACAAATTCGTGTCTCAGATTATTTGTGGGAACATCATGTTTACAGTTTAATCGCTTTCATAACACAAGAATAACGGAGAACGAAGAAGAGTCCAACATCTGAAACAGATAGCACTTACCCATAACGTTTTGGAACAGTTTCGATGTGAAAAATTGTCAATATATGTGCGAACTCCTCTTCACATTGACGACTTCCAACTCCAACCTTCTCGAACGCAACAGAAGTACAAATAATAATCCCAAAGAATATCCGAGACGTTTTTATAAGCATTTTATTATTTAGTGTCCGTAATTAGCTCGCACTTGTCAGAGCTATCAGCGAGTAATTGGGCTCATATGAACACAGACTCTCATCAATACCAGCTTTTTCTAAAGCGCTAATTTCACTTATAATGTGGCGTTCCCATTGGCTGTACCAAGTCCATTTGAGAAATGTCGACCGCTTTGCTTGCATTGGATTCTATTGACTCCAAAGAGGATAATTAGAAGGTTGGCGAGTGCACTCTCTGTCTAATCTAGTCTTTGTTTGGCCTATTGTCGAGTGCCATTCATCTAGGAAATTAAAAAGATGACTAGAAAGTGTTAAAGTGTGGAAGATAATTTTTAAACAAGTTACAATTTTCACGTTTGTATTAAACGTCTGTTGGGAGTGACGTCAGTAGAGCCTAATGATTAATCAGCCACGGAGAGAGTTTTCAAGGTGAATTTATTTTTATCTTCTAAATACAGCGATGAAAACCCAACCAACCTCCTTTCGAAAACAAAATTGTTCTCTGCCACAGTATGCAAGACAACGAGTTTTTTCGCATCAAATGCGATCAATAAGAAAAGCGTTCAACCATTTTATTTCCACCGTCAAATTAGTTTGTGGTTATTTCGTGTACATTCGTTGTAATTCATCGTGAAACAAGTAAACATCAAGAATGGCCATTAATTGAAAAGGAACTTTGTTTCATCCAATATTTTACTTTTAATTTAGTGTTACCGTTTTCACAAGTCTTTCGCGAACTGTGAACACGATTTCCTTTAGCATCTTTAGAATTTCGATTTATGAAAGTCTATCAGAAAAAAAGGAGATGTGTAAATACTCCGTTTTAATTTAGTTTTTCTAAAATTGTTCTATGTTTTGCTTTTCTCTGTTGTTTTTTGCCATTAGTATGAGCTTGAAACAAAAAGAACTGTGAGAAAACAACACAACGAAAATCGTTCTCTTTTCCTCATACATGTATATATATTTTTAAAACGAAGGAATTTCTTAATAATCGAACTTTTGTTTTGAAACAGCTGTTTGGATAATTAAGAACAAACGTTGAGCATTAATTTTTGAAAACTAATTAAATATGAACACTAGTACCCTTGCATATCTATCCCGAGAAAAAGAAATTTCCTATGAGTGTTTTAGAAGATATCTAATCTCCTTACACGCAGTTTCATTACGTTGAACGGCAATGATTCAGTGCCATGACCCAGAAAACAGTTTTATGTGACGATGCGTTTTAATATTTAAGGTCATGAACGTTGTCTGAAAAACGGATAAAGGACCAATTTATGTCTCGGTCAATACAATGAGCGCCATTTAGCGGTAAACACAATACACTGACCACCATTTAGCAGTAATTTCCAAGTAACTAATTGTCTTTTTAAATGTTCCTTTGTAAGACACTCAGCGCGTCCTGCTAATTACCGCTAAGCTTTTCTCCTCAAGAGTATCTTTTTGCGAGGCATTGAAAAATTTGCCCTTTTTACTTTTGAAATTGCTTAACCTATATCTTGGCGGCCCATTACCTTTTAACGGAGAGGCGTCTTCGGTCTTTCTTATTCTTTTTCTTTTTCTCACACTGAGTTCATGAGAGTTAAACAGCTGTTAGGTGTCTGGCTGAGAAATAAAAACAGTTGATCAAACCGTTAAAAGATCATTTGGGCAGCATAAAATCACTGGAAGGAGCCGAAAATGGTGAAAAGGCGCTTGCAAGCCTTTAAGAGTCTACACGTATTCTGATTAATCAAATTATGGTCAATTCAATTCTGCCGTGGATGTCTCGCTCTATATGAAAATGTCATAAAAGGTAATCAAAATGGTTTGACTAAAAAAATGTTTTGAGATTTAAGAAATTAAAACAATTTGCACGTTCCACGTATGTTCTCCACAATCCATCAAAAGAGCCAAGAAGTTTCACCATTTTCCTAAACTGACTCTCAAAAGCCTGACTTAAGCTACAAACGTAGTTTTTTAGTCGTTCCGATTTACGGTGACATCAACTGTTTACAGATACATAATTGAACCCACTGCTGCGGACCTTTTCGCATCCTCCCTCCCCCCTTGAGGAAATAACGAATGGATTAGCCTGCAAATACGGCTAAAAAAGCAAGCATAAGAAGTAAAAATTGAGGTCAGAACCGATAACAGTTTCATGCATATACACATTAAATCTACATCTACGCAAAATCTGCATCATTTATATTGCATATGTTGAAGGAGACAAACGCTTGTTTGTAATGGTAAATCGGTTTTCATTGGGTGCGCGACCGGAGTTTATTTTGAGCTGGGTTGCTGTCAATAATACCACAGTCACAGCAGCGTTATCTTAACCACAAAATGCACATGCCAGCTGATACGTTTGTCTTAAACGATCTCGTCCCCAGATCTCGTTTTGGCACTTCGAGGACTGTCCTTAATAAATAAAAATTCACAATGCTTTGTACACTAGACACTATAGACCACAACACACTACACTATGTGCGGTACCTTACACTTAATTATACAACCAAGTCTGAAAAATTCCTTCTCTCCTAGCTATTTATACTTTTTTGAAGTATTTATTTATATTCTTATAGTATTGTCAGTGTGCTGACAAAAACTCGTAGTTTTACTTCTTGAGAAAGCCCGAAGTCCATATGCCCCATAATTTCTTTTGGGGCTTTCTCGTCATTTTATGTATTGTAATTTTAATTCATTGTAACGTGCATCGTGTGGAAAACTAATAAAAAAAACATTTCATCTAGCTGTGGATCCTTGTCGCGGAGTAAGATGTCCGGCTGGGACTGCATGTCAGGTCCGTGGTAACTCCCCCAGATGTGAAGGTAAAATGTTTTATTTATTGATCCATCTTTATAAATAACATATCGTTTATTATATGGCTGACTGATTCGCGTACTGTGATTGGTCAATTTCAGGTGCGTAAGTATCCGCACAGTAGCTTCAATTAATCAACAAAGGCATATAATAAACATCTTGTTAGCCTCGCTTGCACGGTCCGTACGGCAAGTTTTTTCCTTCCTTGTTTTCATGGCCCGCGCGCTTCGCGCTTGGGACATAAATGGAAGGAAAAAACTCGGTCCATAACTTGCCGTATAGGCCGAGCAAACGAGGCTAATAAGAGGTATGTACCGTTTGGTATGGTTTTCGCTCATTTACTGGGGATGTTATTAGCGTATTGACACTACTTTCACCTTTTTATGGTTTAAATATCAACAATGATGCGAAATTTATTGATATTCTTACCA
Source organism: Parazoanthus darwini (assembly GCA_025403605.1). NCBI lineage: Eukaryota > Metazoa > Cnidaria > Anthozoa > Zoantharia > Parazoanthidae > Parazoanthus > Parazoanthus darwini. Next base: position 5,524 of record JAOBYF010065230.1, read on the forward strand.
AGGGTTGTATGAAAACAATGTAAGTTAACAAATATCGTAATAAAATAAAATTGTTCGCCCCACAAACAAATAACTTGTTTATTAATCATTTTAATTTGTGCTGCAGACACTTCCTCACTTTCTGGTTTGAACTAGCTGACAAAAGCCATAGTAAAGGACCACTCCATTTAATTGTTTTTTTTCCCTGAAGAGTGGAATTTTTGGTTTAGTTAATTATTTCTCTGTATTCAAAAGTTAGCATTTTGCTTACTTGCTTACTAACATACTTACTTACTTACTTACTTACTTACTTACAAACTGACTTAATTGTTTGTTGGCTTAGTTAATTACTCATCATCATCTGTCCTTGTCGTGCCATTTGGCTCATAAGGCCATAAAGACTTGCTTGCTTGCCTGTAATTGTTTACTAAGCAACGCCAATTTTCCCTCGGCTGACCATTTTACTTATCTGGTTACCGTTTTGCATGCTTGCTTACTTTCTTACGAAAGCCCAGAGTTTAAACTAAGATTGAACAAGTTTGATTGTTCGTTGGGGACATCTGTTTGATGTTGTGGTGTGGGGGTGATAGACCAATTACTTGCTAAACGTTTTTAGTTGGTAACGAATTTTCTATTTCTTCTTTCTTCTTGCCAAAACTGTTTGCGCAACTCCGTTAACTGACTCCCTTTTCACAAAATCAAAGTGTTTGGTACCTAAAACGTGTTTGCTATTCCCAGTGATTGACATCTGCAAGGGTAAAACATGTCCGAGAGGGACTGTGTGTGAAGCGACCGGATTGAACAAGTACAGGTGCAAACGTGAGTACATTAGGGTCTGTACAGTGTCGCAGCCCACGTTTGTCAGCATTGAGGTAGCTAAGGTTGCTGGTTTCGTCTGCAGACAAGAATGCATTGCTTCAAGTTACAAATCAGACATCAAGCGTTCTTAAAGTTTGTATTGCCTCTTCCGGTTTCATCAGGGAAAATCATTAAATATGGTGTGGGGGTGGAGAAATGAAGGAAGAATTGTTCGTGCACAGAACATTTTCAGGACCCCCCTTAACATTTGGACAGAAAATTTGAGACTCACTTTTTTGCCGCTTACTTTATTGCAACCCCTCCGCCCCCTTCCCCACTGTTTTCTACTTGTTTACTGGAGATTATCAATTCGAATAGCAATATTTATAGCCTTCAACTCAAGTAATTGATACAAACCATTAATACCAAGAGACAGACAACTTGCCGAATGCTTAAGTCATATTCAAGTGTGAGTGTATATGGGACAATGTAATAGCATGGAATTTCAATTTTAATGGTTTGTCCATAATATTCGCAACAGCATGTATCTGTCGCCTGCTGAAGTGTGTTTGTGTTCATTTTCATTGCAGCTACCGGCAACATTTGCGACGAAGTCACGTGCCCCAGAGGAATGAAATGTAGGGCGACTGGTCCTGGCAGCTGGAGCTGTGACGGTGAGGTGTTGTAGTGAGTAGGTACCACTAACAGGGGAGGGGATTGGGTGAGGTGTTGACCGCGAAGATATCTCCAGGCCGGATGGGATGGGGGATGGCGCGGGGAAGGCGATTTAATTCAACTGGCCATGGAAGCTGGAGCAGTGACGGCGAAGTGCATGCAGGGAATGGGTTGGATGAAGTATTTACTATTTTTAAAATAAACCTCCTGGGGGAGGGGTTGGACGAGGTTTTAAACGTTAATATATCTCCAGGGAAGTGGGAATATAGAGAATGGAGTACAGCCCCAGGAAATGCAGCTTTAAAAGTGGAAAATTGTAGTGAATGCAGTTGATTCTCAATAGCTCGTTCATATGCATTTCAATACCTTTTGTGTTTTGTGCACGGTCAAGGCCAACAATCAAAACAGATAGAGAACAAAAACATATAACAAAGAAACTTACCAAGTTTCATAACCATTTCTCTCTATAAATTATGCTTAACGGCAATTGAGCCCATGCAAGGCCCCCTGATTACCGGTCAGAGAAATTTGTTTTACTTCCATTCAAATCACGGACAAACAGAAATAAAGCATAGAACCTCTAACACTGGAGCCACTACACCAACCACTCATATCGCTGCAACTGGCCAAAATTCTATTGTGCATCTATAAATATATACAAATTTTTTACTGCGTCCCTTTTCTACGAAACAAAAGTAACCTTAACCCTAACCCCAACCTTAATCCTCACCAACCACAGGTACCCAGAAAAAGCCCATTTCCTTTCTAGGGCTTTCGCTCAGAAGGTACTACTTGGGACATTTGTAGAGCACTTTATCTTATCACTTTCATATCATGTAATAATTAGTAAGTCGTGAAAACCCGCCATCTTTTAGTGGGTGTAAAAACAAAATCGCCCGGTCAGGTGTTCCACCAACTGGAATACAGGAACTCACATTGGAACTGGGCCATTTAACTTGGTTCTAGTAGATTATGGACAGGCTTATGTCCCGCTGTTGTCTTGTTATTGTTTGATTGCTTATCTTTTGTCCTTTTTGGTCTTCTTGACGTGTAGTGGTCGACGTCTGCCAGGCTGTCACTTGTCCCGCGGGAAAAAAGTGCGTGCCCAGGGGCAGGAATTATTATTTCTGTGAAGGTAATATTTGAACAAATGTGATTTTTCTCACTCACCATTTCGTTCTTTGTCATTCTTGTTTTTCTCTTTGGTAACGCTCTTTGGTAATGACTTATTATTGTCGTTGTAAATAATATTGTCATTTTGCCTTTATCGTTGTCGTTGCCATGTCTTTGTATATTTAACAATAGCATCTCATTATGAAAACCCTTACTGAGATATTTTTGCCCTTACCTCTGGTCCAAGTTAAAATACGAAACAAGACCACTAAGCACGCTAAGCCAGTTGAAAACGAACATACAAATCTGGACTTAGAAGGCCGAATAGATAACAGTTGTCCCATGTGTGTAATGTACACAGCACGTAATATGATGATTGCACCTGCAAAATATTAGATGGATGTAGATTAAAGACGTAGACAGTTTTATACATATAATTGTGTTTTATATATTTATACACAGTTTTGGAAGTTTATATGGATTGTGCTCATATATCGGACATCTAAATGTACTTTTAATCTTAAATTGGTTTTAACCTTCTTAATATACAAGTTTTCTGTATAATATGTAATAACGTGTCCCCGATTAGCGAGGTCAACCTTGCTAGAAGAAATGGCACATAAATATAGTTATTACTACCACTACTACTACTAGTTACAAAAAAAACAATGCTTTGTTGCTGTAATCTTTGTCATATTTACACTCCTAGCTCATCCTTATTTCCGTCTTCAGCATCGTACATTGTTATTGTAGCTATTCTTCCAGAACTGTCTTTTTTCGCTGCGATCACAGTAGCAAAACTTAGATTAGAGTTGAATTTTTAAGAAAATTGTTTAAGGTAAACTCAAAATTTTCTGCATTCGATTACTTCAGTATTTTTCACTATTCGGTATAAATGAAAGATAAAACAATAGATTAAGCAGTAATTTTGTCAACCAAGTTATGAATGTAAATGATATATTAAAATCATAAGATTTATGAAGTTGAATTATGCGTGTATTGGACTCACATTGATGTAAACATTTATGTTTCAAAGCGCCAATTAACTTGTTGCTGTTTTTATTATTATTATTATTATAATCATCATCATTATTGTTATTGTTATTGTTGTTGTTATTATTATTATTATTATTGTTGTCTTTGCATTTGCATGACCGTTCCATCGTCAATCTCATACAATATATCAGTATTAACTCTTCTTTCGTTCTCAACAGAAATTAGTGTTTGTGACGGTGTCAAATGCCCAGCAGGACACGTGTGTGTTGAGGAGAACAAGAAATACAAATGCAAAGGTAACACTGAATATGTTTAATTCAGTTGTTGTGTAAGTCTTGTCAACTGAGAAGCTCTGGCCTTATCAGGACCGTGGCTAGCCAGCTGTACACTACTTTCATAATTTGCCCCAGTGACCATGAACAAAAACTTCAAGTCGAGGTCAAGTTTCAGGTTCTCGTACATTTGCTGTATTTTGGCCCTACTGGCCTCGACTCGAAGATTTTGTTCATGGCTAGTGGGGCGTATTATGAAAGTGGTCTATGAGAGAGAGGAGGAAAGTGCTTTCCCTAAATTTTGAACGAGAAGGAAATTATTAGGCCTTTTCACACTAGTATCGTAAGTAGGTCCAAAGTAGGCCCACATCGTACTTTGACCCTACTTTGTGTTTGAATAGACACAGTAGGTCTAAAGTATGATACTTTAATTTAAAGTAGGCATCATCAAAAGAGCCGCATCCTGCTTCAAAGGCTGATCGGACCAGTCTTACGATCCTATTTTCACACCTTCAGATCAGACAAGCAACAAAAGGCTGTCAATGTTTGATGAAATATGAAATTGGATAACAATCACACGGCCAGCTGGTTGCATTGCTGTATTCAGTAATGACATCCATTGTTTTGTAACGTTCTCGTTGATGTTCCCGTCATCGTTGCTAAAGCTCTCTTATAAGAGTAACAACTACTTTATGCATACATGCAATTCAGTGAAAAATCTGAGAACTCGGGATGGTAATTTTATTGACAAGTAACTACTTATAAGTCACACACTTAAATTGCAAGTGTGAATAGATTTTTGTAAAGCAAAAATCACGTCCAAAAGTAGGATGGAGAGAACAACCTACTTAAGAGCTGCTTCGATTATAGTGTGAAAAGGCGTATAATTGTCTATTTTTAAACTACAATTGTACATTTTTTGCTTATTTCTAAATTTTTCGTTTTGCTTCCTCTAAATTTGAAGTCTGGCCATGGTAGTCCTGCTTGTTCCCAGGCGTCGTTTTTGTTTGGACTGATCATAAAGCTTCTTCACAATCAATTTCGTTCCCACGGCCATCAGGGTGTTGAGGCGAAAGGAGGCATTTCTATGTTACTTTTTATATGTTTCCAAAATTGCTGACAGAAAGGGGGTGGGGTTTCCTATGGTCTCTCCCCTAAATCTGCCCCTGTAAATGACTAAGCAGAAGGCCTAGCTAGGGTACTTCCAGTATGTAACTGAATCACTGGACACGCAACATTCGATAAATTTACTTTAATTGGTGTGTGGCGTACAAAAGTGATGTACTAAGATTGCGGCCAAAATTGTTTTGTACAAATAACGCTGTTTTCCCAATCAAAGAGATTAGGCTCACTTTGAACAACGCGCTTAAGCTATCACCTTAACAAGTTTCCTAAGTGATTGCATAAGTCTTGGAAATACGCGAAGTCAATCTGTCACAAAACTCAAAAGCTTTAATACAAGAACGAATCAGCGTGTCGGCGTAAAACAATGCTCGAAGAATACTTTTGTGTCTATACCATCAAAAAGAACAGCTTAACATGACGTCACAAGCAAAACGATCTTTATATCGGTTGTATAATGTGATTGATATTTTTTGTTTAACCCCTACAGCTGTTGATGCTTGCACGAATATCAATTGTCCGCACGGTCATGATTGTAAACCTTTGGACGCTAAAAGGTACAAGTGCGAAGGTAAGACGTTTTCCAAGAAAATGACAGTGACAAGGTAAGGAGTTTTCCAAGAAAATGACAGTGACAGAAACACTTGTATGGGAAAGGCTAGGACAAAGACAATATCAATATCAATTTTATAACAATGAAAACGATATTGAAAATTATCATTCAGTACAAAAAATATCTTCTTTTGATTTGTTTAGTGACCACTGCATCACCTGCAAATAACTGCCTGTAAATAATGGTTTGCCCATGCGCGTTGTGTTTGATATAAATACTGTAATGCTCATGCGCAGTCCATGAATCTATCCGTCAACGTATTTGACAATGGTGGAGGCTCGCTTTCCAGAGTTTTCCCAAGAAGACCTTGGAGAAATCATTTGAAAAAAAACAACGTAATCAAAAAGATGTATGATAAAACATTCATTAAACTCGGTTGTCGAAAAGTACCGCAATTTTTTCAGTGTTTCACAAACCAATCGATTGCTAGCCACTAATAAATCACGATATTTTGCTAAACCTCGTCCAATAACTGTTCATCAGGCCCGCAGGCAGGAGGTGCGCGGGGTGCGTACGCACCCCCCCCCCCCCACCACCGACCCAAAATGG
>JAOBYF010065341.1:0-12258 GCA_025403605.1 Parazoanthus darwini
GGCGCCCCGGCCCGGGCGGTCCGACAGCTCTTGCTCCTTGCCCATGGGGGAACCGGGAGGTGGGCAGCTGATCTCCTCGGCGGTCGGCATCTCGATCTTGATGTCCTCCGGCTTGCAGATCAGGTCCCTCATGCCATTTCTTACCCCAAAGTTATGTATCATTTGTTTTGAGAGCCAATATAATAATATATATCACTGTTAATATTTTCTAGGAATACAGAGGATTGTGTGAACAGGATTTGCAGGAAGCCAAGGACCAGCTTCTAGTGGAAACTGCCGATATGCTCAGGGTAGGAAAGATCAGACACAATCCATGCTATTTATATTTGAGAACTGTAGATATTTGTGTAGAGGAGGACAATTCAGACGCCATTCATGCTATTTATATTCGAGAACTAAATATATGTGCGTAGTACGTAGGACAGTTCCGAGAATTTAGACACTGAGTATATGTGTAAATAATGTAGGACAATTCATACACCATCCATGCTATATTTGTATTCGAGAACTGGAGATACGTGAAGGGTAGGCAAATTTAGACACCCTCCATGATATTCAAATTTGTGAATTGAAAATATGTGCGTAGGTTAGATTCAGCACTCACGTTTGGAAAACCGTCAGTTTATTTGTCTTAGATCAACTCCAACGTATCCATACCGCCCCTGAAAGGGTTTTACTTTTACAATATATCGGTGCCGATGAGACTATCCTCAACGGCATCTGTCGTTTATGCTATTTTTTACTCGTTTTTTTTAATTTTGAGTGGATTCGACAATCATATTTATCTTTGACTTTTTTTTTCAAATGCAAGGTGCCCCTTTTTACAGCTGAGGCTTTGCTCAGAAATTATGGTGAGTAGATAATGCTTTATAAGTCATCACTTTTCTATGAGGGTAAAGTTTTTCTACAGTAGTTCAGCCAAGGTGCCATGCCTATCACGTTTTTAATAAGAGTCTCATCATTTTTATGAGCTGATAGCCCACAATTATGGTCTGCTTATGTGTTTTTCTTGTTAACCTGCTTTCCGGTGGGAACAGTGAACACTCCAGCATGAGTGGTGATTCCATACCTATGTTAAAGTGAATTGAATCAGGAGTTGGTCTTGAGTTCTTGATACAGAATCAACTTTGGAATTATTCCGAAATAATTTGGCTTTTCTGATCTGATCAGGCCGTGTCTAAACAAACATCGCTACATAGTTTTTTTTGGTTAAAGTCAACACTTCTTTAAGTTGTCGGAGGAGGAGGCAACAGTGAGGTTTGAAGACGGCTGTTTGAAGTGGCAGTTTCATAGCTAATCCATACAAAACTATTGCTTTCCAAAACCAGTTCCTTTCGGTTTTATCCGAAGCAAATTGATCAAAATGATTTGAAATAAGGCAAAAGAAACCTTTTAACAAACAGCATTGCCGAGGATCGATGCATTTTTGTTTTGTATTCCCACTGAGTTTTATCAAGTTTTACTTTTGAGAGTGTTTTGGAAAAGTTCCATTTTCAATGAAATGAACCTTTCATTTTCATTTCACCGAAGAAAAGAAACTGAGAAACAGAAACATTAATGGGCCTACCACGACGAGTCCTCATATATTTGTTTTCCTTTTGTCGATTTTGGCCTTGATTCTGTTCTACCGGGAAGACAGTGTATCAGTTTATCATCATTGACCATTTCCTCCTCTGTGGAAAGTTGGGCTGCTCGCTCTTCGTTAACAAGCTCTCCTGTTTGCAGCAGCAATTGCTCTTCTTTCCATGTTCCTCAACCTTTTTCCGACATCTCTCTCTCTATCGTCCTGCGCCAGATTTCTCGAGGACGACCCCTTTCTTTTCTGTCTTCAGGTACTCGCGTAAGAATAGTGCGAGATTTAGCGTCGTAGTTCATCCTTAGAACATGGCACACTCGGTGAATGTTTCCATGTTGGTTATCCATCTAAAGCCTCTGTTTGTACCTCGCATCGGCCAGTATATCTTAAGCATTTCTGCAAGAAGATTGCTAGTTTCTTTTCACATGACTGTGTCATCCGCCAGGGTTTCGTACGCACATACTAACACACGAACAACAAGACACTTTCTACAAAATATTAAACATATTCTCTTCACGTCGTTAATTTGTGGATTACTTCCAGTTTATTGAGTTTGTTGTCGCATTCTCGTCGATGTTCGCGTCACGATTTTTCAACTCCGTAGTTATACTATCAGATCACACAAGCAAAGCCACGCCCTCTAACTGTCACGTGATGTTTTGTTACCAATAGAATGGTCCAGAGAGCAGCTGGTGGAGGGATGGATGTCCGACCCAGCAGCAGCGTGTGAGAAGGCGGGAGTAAAACTGCCACCTGGTGAGCGGTTAAAGCTCCATTTTTGCGGTCGTGTGCTATTGTTTTGATTGCCAGTTCTCTGTAAGACGCATATTCAACAGTGTGGTCCATCACGTCTTGCAGAAGTTCAATTAACAGGTTGCTTAGCATTTTTGTAGAGATCTGTGAAGTAAAGTCCACTTTTTATTCATCCCCCACCCCCACCCAAACACACATACACCTATGTGTATCAGAGTTTGTAGCAAAATCCAGCTCTCTTTTAAGCTTACTGTCCTCAAAAAAGGAAAGTATGTATGTGAGCTATTTTTTTAACATTCCGGTAAACACCTCCTATGGAACTTAGTCCCGTTCGTCTCCCAACCGTTTGGCAGTGGTAACAATTTAGTGTATTGTTTGTAAGACTAAGTCAATACTTGCACAAGTTAATTAGACTCGTGCATCACTATTATACAGCAAGGTATGCACTTAATTTGGCATCATAAAATCGGTTTTTGATATGCTCTCCAGTCTCCCTTACACTGATAGACCTTATTTAGACCTTCCTACCCTTCTGGAGAGAAGTTAGAACTGTGGCGTTGCTTTTGAAAGACTATTTTGCGACCCTCGACAGAATTCACGGCATTTTGCCAACAAATCAGTATCTTTTAGATTCTCTAGGTTTCTTAATTGTTTAAATGCCACACAAAGCGATTCCAGGATAGTTTTGTACCTAATGCCGTTTAGAAATGGGACGCACCGTTTCAGATACCGGCCAAACTAAAGTTTTAGTCTTGACCATTGTAAGTAGCCTAGTCAAATTAGTTTTTTATTATTCAGTTGAGAACTTGAGTTTTTCAGATTTTGCAGATTTGTCATTCTAGTATTTTATTAAAGTTATTATTGTTAATATTATTATTATTATTGTTATTATTATTATTGATCCGTTTTCATTTATACAAACCACTTTTCGGACCTGCATGCTCACGATTCAACTCCTAGTGAATGTCTTTTAAAAGGCCCAAAATTATTTAAATCTGCCACCGGAGACCTAATCTAGCTTTTATGGTACTCATTCTATAAAAGAAACATCTGTCCTCTGAACAACTATGAGTTTTAGAATTACACAAGTTTTCCTTTACAAATTCAATAACTATCTGGTTTTTTTTGCTCAGATCACTGTGCAGACAAGGAAACATTTAAGGCGGCTGCTGCAGAACTGAACCAGTCTCGGAGCTCGGTAAGTATGCCGAAAAACTTTGCTTAAAACACTTTTACTATTTCAAACCGGCTGTGAAGATACTTAAAACGTTTTTGTAGTGATGCCAATGCTTATAATCGTCTCCGAATTCGATATGTACGCTGTATTCGGAGATTTTATGCCCACCTTCTGCTGTAGTCAGGTTTGACCAGGCTTGCCAAACGTTTTGAGCTGTTTGTACAGAAACTCGCGATGTGTGACTTGCAATTGACGATAAACAAGAGAAGGAATGGCAGTTTTCAGTGGGAGTTTCTCAAGGTCACTAGGTGCCCGTCAGTTAAACATTCGACAGTTCACTTAATCTTCTCGTTAATATAACGTTAGGTGTCCTTCACTGAATTAACCATTATACAATTTTCTTCCCCTCCTAATATTTTAACGAGGCCTCGTTAAAATATTAGAAGTAACCGTAATGTTGATGTTCATGCTTTTAGGAAATCTGCGACATCTGTGCGGGAGAAATGGATGTGGACGAGGGTCTGTTGGGACTGATCTGTGAGCATGAGTTTTGCCGCGACTGCTGGGAAAGGTTCGTCAGTGTTCCGCTTCGGATTTGTTTCATTGACCCAAGGTTTCCGAAAAAGACAGACAGACGCACAAGTGGCAAATAGAAGGACAGACATACAGACAGATTGGCAGACAGACGGATAAATAGCAGACAGATAACAGACGGAGAAACAGACAGCAAGTAAACAAGCTGACAGACAGCCAGTCACTCAGACAGACAAATTACGGGCAGAAAGCTGACAGACAGAAAGGCTGCTTTAGCTAGCTATAGTGTCATTAGTTATGATCCTTTGTTTTTGCAGTTACCTCAATTTAAAAATCAAGGAAGGCGATGCACACAATATACAGTGTCCAATGTTTGGTTGCAATACTTTGGTACCTGTGGTAAGACATTTCTGATGGTCTTCTTCAGTATCTGTTTTTCCCATAAATTAACTTCCTTTTGATAACATAGTTGATTTGTAATATGGGCTGAAACAACGTAGACTAGAATTTCACTAAATGTTATTAATGTTCTATTAGAAACATGAAAATGAACTCTCTTTTCAATTGGCAACTTGTTAAATTTGTATTAACAGTGTAGTTTGTGATAAGTAAATTTTATAAAAGTGTAAAGAAATTTTTAAGTACAAGGCAAATATATTAGAAAAACGGGAAAAAGATATTTAACAACTTGTGTCGTGGGTTGCTGGACATATATAAGCTGTATCATGCTTCTTTTGTTCGATTGCTTGCAGGAAATCATAGAAAGTCTGGTTTCAAAGGAAATGGCAAATCGGTACTTAAAGTTTGATATTAAGGTAAATTGGTTCATTTGCTGCGTTTTAATTTTCTAATATCCTTGTTTCCATAGTCTTACTTTTTCGTTGTTCTCCCTCATTTATTTAATTAGTTAATAGTTTTGAGTACGACAAGTAAATCAGGGCCCGTATGTTCAAAGCCCGGTTAACACTAATCCTGGGTTAACTCTAGAGGTGTTATAAAGAGGAATTAACCCAAGGACTAGTACTAGTCGGGCTTTAAACAACCGGGCCCTGTATAATAAAACATTGCAAGGAACAACACATCACAGTTAAACCCAAATCAAGGTACGTGAATAAAAAAAGAACAAACTTATTCACGTGTAAGTAAAATATAAAACATCATTGGTCATTGCTGTTGAAGGCGTTTGTAGAATCCAACCCAAATCTCAAGTGGTGTCCAGCGCCACGGTGCGGTCGGGCTGTTCGTCTCCCCCCTGACACCTCACCATCACTGGAGGTTTCCAAGGCAACAAAGAAGAATGGGGAAACAGCGCCCTTAACTGTGGACTGCGGTCATGGTCATTACTTCTGTTGGTGAGACATTTTGTTCTCTTTTGTCGATCAACGGGTCTGTTTTAGGTTACAAGATTCTTAATCTGTTTCTTTTTCGGTGTTTTTTTCACGTTACCAGGCGAAGTGCTTGAGATGATGGAGCCTCAGGGTGGGAATTATCATTCCTTTTACGAAGGAACGATTACCTCTATCATCTCTCCTCATCACTCTTTTCACTGCTGCTGTTATTCGAATCTCAGTTCTAGAAATCCTCTTATGATCCTAAAATTTAATCGGGTCTTGTTGCTCTTTCAGTGTTCTTTCAATGATCCTAGCAGGTGCAAAAGCATCAGGGAATTCGCTCTTAACTAGAGTTTGGTTTAAGCGGCTGTGTTTGAAAGAGATTTGATAGACAGCAGCCCAAAATAAATTTCAGAGCCGGCCACGATTGAAAACACTTCGAGGGTCTGGTTTAGATTAAAACCTCTTGTGTTTGATTGATAACAGCTTAAAGCAACTCCTAAACAATGATAATGATAACGATAATGGTATTGATAATGATCTTGACCATGATAATGATAATGATAATGATAATGATAATGATAATGATAATGATAATGATAATGATAGTGATAGTGATAGTGATAATGATAATGATAATGACGTTACCCAGATGGCTGTTCATCCTTCTTGGGGACCAACGGTTTAATGTCCCTGTCCAATGAAGAACGTGTGGTGAAAGAAGGCCAACTAAATAAGTAAACTGAGCCAAGTCGGGAATCGAACCCGGAACCTTCAAGTTAGCAGTCCGAGATCTCACTAACTGAGCTAACAAACAAAAACAAAACTAGTGCAGCTGTTTCCTCACCGTGTACGGCAGTCTTTTCGCGAGAATTTCCCCTCACCGTATCTATTTGTGCCAGGCTTCGAGGAACTGATTGTCTGTCGTCGTTTGTTCTGTTTGAATCCGCCGGGAAATCTGTCATCGACGACGAACACAACCTGAAATCCCAAACTTGTTGGGTTTTTTTATTTCCGATTCTCACAACGTGTGCCACACGGTGCGAGTTTGTCTCGCGAGACAAGAAATTTCAAACACGTTAAAGCCATAGTTGATAGAACTAACTGGTTTTGAAACTCAACAAACTTTCAAAAGGAGTATACAAAGCTGTTTTGTCTTAGGTTGAACGAACCGTGACACTGACAGTGCACATTGCTTTGTTCAATGTGTGAACCAAAGTTAGTTGTCATATGCATTTCAATACCTTTTGTGTTTTGTGCACCGTCAAGGCAAACGAACAAAAGACATATAGAGAACAAAAACACATATTACTCGACCAGTTTTTTTGTTTAACAAAAAACTGGTCGAGTTTCACAACACTTTCTCTCTATTAACTTTGTCAAAGCAAAAGCGAGTTCAGAATGAGTTTTCCCTTCTGCTTTTACTTTCAGTTTCAAACGACCAGAGTCTCCAGGAATAGAGTTAAAATTGTACTACGGATTTTGCAGTTCCTTTTGCTACTTAGAACCCCGGCATACAATCCAGTAGTACTAATACTTGTATGATCCGAAATAAAAGCTATCCGACCGTATCCAAGTATAATCAGACGGCCTGTGGTGTGATATTAACCGGGGATATGTCATTCAATACATGTACTCGTTCCCAGTCTCCTTCTGTTGGTATTTTAGATCGAGTGGGGTTTCTCACGCAGACAGCAAGATTCAGAAGAAAATATTGAAACGGCAAAGCAGATCCATCGGTTTCTATCAGTTCCGTATTGTCGTAAAACTGCTCATCACTCGATTTCCAAAGCATAATAGAGCAAAGAGAATGACAGCGTGCCGTACACTTCACGTGTGTTCGAGATACTTGAAATTGCCAGAAGAGTTAGCAAAGGTTCTACCTGAAATAGGTATTGTGAACGTTAACATCAATGGTGAGTAATGGAAACTGTTCAAAAGGTTATTTAAAAAATCAGCGTTACGAGTAAAGACAGCATTAATATTAGGGTTGCCCAAGCTAATTTGGAACTTTCGATTGGTTTGTATCAGTAGATATATAGCTATAGCCTATTGATCACGACATCCCCAAACAAACCCTATCCTAAAACCACAGTCTGTAGTTTGGATTAACTCGAATTAATACTTGAGACTGAAGCCGGGAACTGAGAGCAATTTTGTCGTAACGGCCAGTAAAAGCGATATCGATCTAAAATGTATCAGTTGCTCAAATATATTATACTTTATACCGTAAGTGAAGTGAGTAATGTCTTTTATTAATATATATGTTGCATTATGTCGTGGTTCCTCTTGATGAATCCAGCAAATAAATCCTGAATCAGTTCAGGTACAATCCGCCGCCTTTCCCCGAACCGACTGAAGGCCACTGAGTTTTCGATTCAAACTTCAAAATAAAGCTGTCGCATTTGTTACGTCGTACCGTAGAAGGCAGCGTAGCCATTCTGACAGACCGAGTGTGACGTGTTGACAGTTGAGTGTGATGCGTCGAGTGTGAGTCGTTGCAGTTTAAGCAAATATATGGGAAACTTGAATTTTCCCTATAATGTTATGAAAACAATAAAATTTACCATTTACCTCTGGTTTTTTGTGTAGTTGTCACTCCTTGTGTTTATGGCAAGTTTTGTAGTGGTTTGGAAGTGAGTTAAGGGACTGTAATCGCGTCCAAACCACACCAAAATTCGCCATAAATAGTGTGACGGCACATAATAATGTTGCACATGAACTGTTTAGCTAAGCTCTAGTTGTTTTCTAAACAAGTATCAGTTTTACACTTGTCACTACAAAGCTTCCGAAATTTAAAAGGTACGATCATAAACTATTCAGCTGAGCCTCCTTATTTTCTTCGCTTCTCCCCCTCCCCTCCCCTCCCCTCCCCCTTTCCTCAATTTTTTCTTTAACTCTCGAGAGTTAATGGTATTTTAAAAATTACAACGTGAAACACAAGATAAACCGGTTTATTGTTCTCTTCAGAGCCAATACAGAAGCTTCAGGAAGCTACTATTCTCATAGCAGATAACGGTGTAGTTACGCCTGTCTTTCAGCAATTGGGAAGCAAACTAAAATGGCTGCAAACAACATCGGTTGGAGCAGAGAAAATAATGAAACAGCTTAATGAAGGATTTATTCCACCCTTCACCGTCACTCACATGTCTGGAGTCTGCTACGGCGCACCAATAGCAGAATACGTCTTGGGTCATATCATTGCTAGAGAGCGGCAGTTCTTCAGAGTGAAAGAGTATCAGAGAAATCTTGTTTGGTATGTTAGAACTCTAGGTTTATCTGCACATTTAATTTGTCTTACACGCACACTTTTTATTTATGTACATCTAAGAGTGTTGATGGTTAGAAAGGTGCAGTGGACCCAAATCGGTTTTTCGTCTAAAAGTTACACACTTCTTTTTTATTAAGAACCAGTAAAATTTTGCTCAGGCTCAGTGTTCTTTTTTTTTTTCTGCAATTTCAGTCTCAAAATGGTCTTATTTTGTCCTTAACGGCTGTGTTTTCCGTATAGGGGATTAAACTCGCCTAAACTTCGCTAAGATGCTTCTGTGCACTGCTTCACAAGAAATGTAACGTGCCTTTGCACGACCAACTATTTTTAAATGCCATAAGTGCATTATCGGAGAGCTGAGTACTGTAGGACTACTGCAGTTCAACATTATACACTTCCATAAATTTTTGATTCAGCCTCAGTTAATTTTTTATTTTTCGGGCAAACTCAGCCTCAATGTTCTTATTAAGTTTGTTCTTAATAAAAAAGAGTGTATCTCTTTCAAACCGAAGCTTAGCTATTGGGTTTTTAAACAAAAAGACAACAACGTTTATAGCCAGTACTGTTTTTTAAAGTTACAACCGATCCTTTCATAGTACGGTGATAGAGATAGGCACATCCAATGTCAAAACCAAAAACGTTAGGAACAAATTTAGGAATAAATTTTAACTATTTTAACACATTTTCTAGCTTTGCTTTATTGGATTTGAGTTTGGTTGTCAATGCATATGATTCGCGATTTACCCCCTGAAACCAAGTACAATGGGAAGAAGAGAATAACGCAAGGAATCAACCCAAATTCTGCTGGTAAAACTGTTCATTCTACAGGGCTTTTCTGCTCAAAATTGTGCCACCAGAATTTCGAATTTACTTGAGTTTAGCAACGTTAGAAGTCAATAAGAAAACTACAATATAAGGCCGATGAAGATTGACTATCTGCTTCGCGTCAGCCTCTTTCATAAATTTGGAGAGGGATTTTGCATTTGTTTTCCAATTAAACTGTACTGCTTAAATACTAGTAGGTTACTCGGACCGGAAACTGATGGCTAAAAAATTATCAAGCAGCGACGAAGATCGTCAGCCTCTTTCATAAATTTGGAGCGGGATTTTGCATTTGTTTTCCAATTAAACTGTACTGCTTAAATACTAGTAGGTTATGACCGGAAACTGATGGCTAAAAAATTATCAAGCAGCGACGAAGATCGTTTGAGAAAACATAGTTGACACTTAATCACAGCCGATAATCAGACTTTTGTTTTTTTTAAAGTACTTTATTGTTAAAAAGCCGTTCTGTGTTGAGCGACGAACCTTTTTGAAGCAGCAGCCAAAACCCATGCGGGCGATGACGCGAACCAGATAATCAAGTTCCATCGGCCTAACTGAAACCTGTTCTAAATGGTTTTTAGGGACGGTAACTTTGCTTGGAATATCGTCCAGGAAGCCAGACTCATGTCCGAGTTGTCACTGGGCATCCTTGGGTTGGGAAATATTGGTAGTCACGTTGCTAAAGTCTGCAAGGGCCTAGGCATGACTGTATGGGGAGTCGGTAGAAGAGAGCGTCGACAGATACAAGATTATATTGACCACTATAGGACCATGTCATCTCTACCAGAGGTGTTGCAGTCATGTGACTATATCTGTAATATCCTACCAAGCACACCTGATACACAATACCTGCTGTCACGTGATGTCTTGAAGAATTGCAAGGACAGGAACTCCGTGTTTATCAACGTTGGGCGGAGATATTATAGACGAGAAAAGCCTGGTGCGAGCGCTGAAACAGAAATGGATTTCTGGAGCCATTTTGGACGTGTTCGAGAGCGAACCTCTCTCATCGAGCAGTGAGTTGTGGAGTATGCCGCAGGTTACTCTGTCACCGCATTGCTCCGGCCTTGCTGATCAAAACAAGGTGATGTAATTCATGTTGAAGACCAACTCATTGATTTTATAAAAGGTCCCTTTAATTTGGAGTTGAACGCAAATGTTATCATTCGTTATCACAGATCATCCAAGCCACTAATTTAGTACAATAAAATACAGAGTTAAAGATAGTTTAATGGTTGAGGGTAAACAATTTTACACGTAGTTATGTTGTATCTACGCGCGGTAAGCACAGTTGATAAGATCTCTGACTGCCAACCAGAAGGTCCCGGGTCCAAACCCCGGCCAGGTCGAGGGTTGAACTTCGGGCGACCTTCTTTCGCCACACCGTCCGTTGGCAGGACGTTAACTAATAAGCCGTTGGTCTATTCTCTCGACGTTTTATCGAGGGGTTTCAAACAACCCAGTGTTGTGGTCTCTTAACTGTGAACCGCTGATATTGATATGACAGTGACGGAGAGGTGCGAACGAGGCCTTGGTTTAATTAAAACACCAAGCGTCAAATCTGAAACATTAATGTTTTCACTTTAAAAAGCGCCAAATAATTACCAGCCAAAATCTTACAAAACTAAAACATGATTTCTCCAAGAATTGTTAAATTTCAGACCCCAAGAAACACCCGTTGGACTTCCCCATCATTTTCATCGGGAACTCCCCCGCCCCCGAGTCTCATTATTCTAATATCACGCAGTTATCTTCCAGATGGCAAAAGTTATTGCAAGAAATTTTGAATTGTATGAATCCGGCGAACCCCTGGAGTTCGTGGTTAAAAAGTGGAGCAAGTCCTGAACAGCTCCAAATCCCAGTCCTGCATGTCTGTTGGTGATGTCACTGTGACCTTGGACCTTCTCCGTGGTTACTACGTATGCACACGTCAGCAGATCTGTAAGTTGTGATTGGCTACAGTACACCTCCTTATATGGCGACGGAAGCAAAGGATCCTTATTTAGACTAACGAGTAGTCCCTATTTTTCCTCCGGAAGAACGTCGAGGGGGCGATCGAGAAAAGCATTCTCGCTCGACGATCTTCCGTAGAAAAAACAGGGACTACTCGTAGTCTAATCCTTACTTTCCAGTGTTGACAAGGAAACGGAGACGGAAATACAAACAGACATTTGATCGGAGCGGGTATGGAAAGAACGGAAGGTCTTCACGCTTTTTCTTCTGTTTCTAGAGTAGTTCTGCATTATTACTAAACATACTGTGTAATTAACGTACACTCTTTAGCCTCATATAATAAATTCTTATCTTTTGGTTGTTGCTGCCCGAGTGTTCATTCTTAATTATTTTTAACAGGGTAAATCAAAAGGTACAAATATTACACCACCTGCAAATAGCAGGTGGTGTGATAGTTGTAGTTTTATTGCAGATCTCGTGCAGTCTCGACCTAATTATAGTTGAATGAACTAACTGGTTGTGAAGCTCAACAAACTTCAAAAGGTGTGTACAAAGCTGCTTTATCTAGGCTGAATGAACTGTGACAGTGCACATTGCTTTGTTTAAATGTTTTTACTGGTTGGTTGTTCGTATGTATTTCAATGCATTTTGGGTTTTGTGGACCCTCAAGGCGAACGAACAAAAGTAACACAAAACAAAGCCTATAACAAAGAAACTGGCCGAGTTTCATAACCGTCTCTCTCTATTAACTATGACCTAATGTTTTAAAATGTGTTTTAAAATTCATATCCCAACAATGTACCCAGAATCCTCGGAAACCGTGGGTGGGTCCGTGGGG